>JAJONR010006200.1:0-36439 GCA_029582245.1 Solanum etuberosum | reverse complement strand
ATTATTATTATTATTATTATTATTATTATTATTATTATTATTATTATTATTATTATTATTATTATTATTATTATTTCGGAAGCTATGTGTTTGCAACAAATTTAAACATATGGAAAATAAATAAACCACATAAATAAAATCTGAAGAAACACGAATATTTTATTGATAATAGTGCGGGTACAATTATGTTCCTCCCTTGATTCTACTCTCCTAAGATTTATCCATGATTTGAGGGCCGTTAGTGGCGTATTTCTCGAACTAGGATGATTTAGATTTGACCTCTATATGAATATTTCATGACTTTTGTGGAATATTCGAGATGCCTTTTAAGGGAATTTAATACCCTTTATATAGGCATGAACTAGGGTTTAGGGTTGAGTAGCCTCCAAGAATTCTAATTGAAACTGAACACACTTTCTAGAGTCCCAATTCGAATTGAACATGTCTTGTAGAGTCCCACAGAATTTCAATGTATACAAATTCCCCCTGCTTCAAGGCTTGTCGGAGTGTAGACTTGATAAAACTCAAAGACGAGGCTTGAAGTACTCATTCTTCACCTTTGCTGCTTCAGATTAACAAATTTGATTTGTGAGAGAAGTGATGAAGGGCAGATTTGGTCCCACTGGGCATGCCAATTTGTTTGCAACAAATTTTAAACATATGAAAAATAAATAAACCACACAAATAAAATATGAAGAAACACGAATATTTTATTGATGATAGTGCGGGTACAATTCTGTTCCTCCCTTGATTCTACTCTCCTACTCCCTTGATTCTACTCTCCTAAGATTTATCCATGATTCAAGGGCTGTTAGTGGCGTATTTCTCGAACTAGGATGATTTAGATTTGACCTCTATATGAATATTCCATGACTTTTGTGGAATATTCGAGACGCCTTTAAGGGAATTTAGTACCCTTTATATAGGCATGAACTAGAGTTTAGGGTTGAGTAGCCTCCAATAATTTTGATTGAAATTGAACACACTTTCTAGAGTCCCAATTCGAATTGAACACGTCTTGTAGAGTCCCGAAAAATTTCAATGTTTACAAATTCCCCCTGATCCAAGGCTTGTCGGAGTGTAAACTTTATATTGATCTTGACTTTTATTTGAATTCAACGGCTTCGAGCTTGTTCTTAAATCTGATGGTCTTGATCTTGATCGTTCTTGAACTTGAATTCTTAAACTTTTAGCTTATAGAGAATTTTATTGTGTTTGTACCACGAGTTTTCTCTATCTTCTTGTTTAGAATTTTCGGTTCCTTTTTTTCTGAATATGAAGACCCCTATTTATAGATTTAAAATAGAGGAGTTGTGATTGGAAAATGACTCCGTTCGGCCAATCAGATTTAAGTGACATGAAATATGGGCTTTATGGAGCGGGCTTTGATTAAATCCATATTTATTGGATTTAAATAATTAATTCAATTATAATAATCCAGAATATTTATTTGGACTAATATATTTATAAATTTAATATAATCCGAATCATTTTATAAATTTATATTGAATAAATTTTAAATTGACAGAAAATAAATTGCAATCACAATAAAATAAGAAGAAACATAACTTTATTGATAAAAATTACGGGTACAATTATGTTCCTCCCTTGATTCTACTCTCCTAAGATTTATCCATGATTCGAGGTCGTTTGCGGCATATATCTTGAACTAGGATGATTTAGATTTGACCTATATATGAATATTACATCTATTTGTGGAATATTCGAGATGCCTTTTAAGGGAATTTAGTAGCATTTATATAGGCATAAACTAGGATTTAGGGTTAAGTAGCCTCCAAGAATCCTAATTTGAGTTGAACACAATTTGTAGAGTCCCAACTCGAATTGAACGCATCTTGTAAAGTCTCATAAAATTTCAATGTCTACAAATGTCCCCGTCAGAATGTGGACTTGATGAAACTCAAAAACGAGGCTTGAAGTACTGATTCTTCCACCTTTACAGCTTTAGATTTTCAGATTTGATTTATGAGAGAAGAGATGAATGGCTGATTTGGTCCCACTGGGCGTGCCAATTTGTTTGCAACAAATTTTAAAGTGGCAGAAAATAAATTGCAATCACAATAAAATAAGAAGACTCATAACTTTATTGATAAAAATTGTGGGTACAATTCTGTTCCTCCGTTGATTCTACTCTCCTAAGATTTATCCATGATTCGAGGGCCGTTTGTGGCGTATTTTTCGAACTAGGATGATTTAGATTTGAACTCTATATGAATATTCCATCCATTTGTGGAATATTCGAGATGCCTTTTAAGGGAATTTAGTATCCTTTATATAGGCATAAACTATGGTTTAGGGTTGAGTAGTCTCCAAGAATCCTAATTTGAGTTGAACAAAATTTGTAGAGTTCCAACTCGAATTGAACGCATCTTGTAGAGTCCCACAAAATTTCAATGTCTACAAATGCCCCCTTCTTCAAGGCTTGTCAGAGTGTAGACTTGATGAAACTCAAAGACGAGGCTTGAAGTACTGATTCTTCCACCTTTGCAGCTTTAGATTTTCAGATTTGATTTATGAGAGAAAGAGATGAAGGGCAGATTTAGTCCCACTGGGCGTGCCAATTTGTTGGAACAAATTTTAAAGTGACAGAAAATAAATTGCAATCACAATAAAATAAGAAGAAACATAACTTAATTGATAAAAATTGCGGGTACAATTCTGTTCCTCCGTTGATTCTACTCTCCTAAGATTTATCCATGATTCAAGGGCCGTTTGTGGCATATTTCTCGAACTAGGATGATTTAAATTTGACCTCTATATGAATATTCCATCCATTTGTGGAATATTCGAGATGCCTTTTAAGGCAATTTAGTACCATTTATATAGGCATAAACTACGGTTTATGGTGGAGTAGCCTCCAAGAATCCTAATTTGAGTTGAACACAATTTGTAGAGTTCCAACTCGAATTGAACGCATCTTGTAGAGTCCCACAAAATTTCAAGGTCTACAAATTCCCCCTACTTCAAGGCTTGTCGGAGTGTAGACTTGATGAAACTCAAAGACGAGGCTTGAAGTACTGATTCTTCCACCTTTGCAGCTTTAGATTTTTAGATTTGATTTACGAGAGGAGAGATGGAGGGCAGATTTGGTCCCACTGGGCGTGCCAATTTATTTGCAACAAATTTTAAAGTGACAGAAAATAAATTGCAATCACAATAAAATAAGAAGAAACATAACTTTATTGATAAAAACTGCGGGTACAAATCTGTTCCTCCCTTGATTCTACTCTCCTAAGATTTATCATTGATTCGAGGGCCGTTTGTGGCCTATCTCTCGAACTAGGATGATTTAGATTAGACCTCTATATGAATATTCCATCCATTTGTGGAATATTAGAGATGCCTTTTAAAAGAATTTAGTACCCTTTATATAGGCATAAACTACGGTTTAAGGATGAGTAGCCTCCAAGAATCCTAATTTGAGTTGAACACAATTTGTAGAGTTCCAACTCGAATTGAACGCATCTTGTAGAGTCCCACGAAATTTCAATGTCTACAAATGCCCAATGCTTCAAGGCTTGTCGGAGTGTAGACTTGATGAAACTCAAAGACGAGGCTTGAAGTACTGATTCTTCCACCTTTGCAGCTTCAGATTTTCAGATTTGATTTATGAGAGAAGAGATGAAGGGTAGATTTGGTCCCACTGGGCATGTCAATTTGTTTGCAACAAATTTTAAAGTGACAGAAAATAAATTACAATCACAATAAAATAAGAAGAAACATAACTTTATTGATAAAAAATACGGGTACAATTCTGTTCCTCCCTTTATTCTACTCTCCTAAAATTTATCCATGATTCGAGGGCCGTTTGTGGCCTATCTCTCGAACTATGATGATTTAGATTAGACCTCTATATGAATATTCAATCCATTTGTGGAATATTAGAGATGCCTTTTAAAAGAATTTAGTACCCTTTATATAGGCATAAACTACGGTTTAAGGATGAGTAGCCTCCAAGAATCCTAATTTGAGTTGAACACAATTTGTAGAGTTCCAACTCGAATTGAACGCATCTTGTAGAGTCCCACGAAATTTCAATGTCTACAAATGCCCAATGCTTCAAGGCTTGTCGGAGTGTAGACTTGATGAAACTCAAAGACGAGGCTTGAAGTACTGATTCTTCCACCTTTGCAGCTTTAGATTTTCAGATTTGATTTATGAGAGAAGAGATGAAGGGATGATTTAGTCCCACTAGGCGTGCCAATTTATTTGCAATAAATTTTAAAGTGACAGAAAATTAATTGCAATCACAATAAAATAAGAAGAAACATAACTTTATTGATAAAAATTGCGGGTGCAATTCTGTTCCTCCTTTGATTCTACTCTTCTAAGATTTATCCATGATTCGAGGGCCGTTTGTGGCGTATTTCTCGAACTAGGATTATTTAGATTTGACATCTATATGAATATTCCATCCATTTGTGGAATATTTGAGTTGCCTTTTAAGGGAATTTAGTACCCTTTATATAGGCATAAACTACGGTTCAGGGTTGAGTAGCCTCCAAAAATCCTAATTTGAGTTGAACACAATTTGTAGAGTTCCAAATCGAATTGAACGCATCTTGTAGAGTCCCACGAAATTTCAATGTCTACAAATTCCCCCTTCTTCAAGGCTTGTCGGAGTGTAGACTTGATGAAACTCAAAGACGAGGCTTGAAGTACTGATTATTCCACCTTTGCAGCTTTAGATTTTCAGATTTGATTTATGAGAGAAGAGATGAAGGGCAAATTATGTCCCACTGGGCTTGCCAATTTATTTGCAACAAATTTTAAAGTGACAGAAAATAAATTACAATCATAATAAAATAAGAAGAAACATAACTTTATTGATAAAAATTGCGGGTGCAATTCTGTTCCTTCTTTGATTCTACTCTCCTAAGATTTATCCATGATTCGAGGGCCGTTTGTGGCGTATCTCTCGAACTAGGATGATTTAGATTAAACCTCTATATGAATATTCAATCCATTTGTGGAATATTCGAGATGCCTTTTAAGGGAATTTAGTACCTTTTATATAGGCATCAACTACGGTTCAGGGTTGAGTAGCCTCCAAGAATCTTAATTTGAGTTGAACACGGTTTGTAGAGTCCCAACTCGAATTGAACGCATCTTTTAGAGTCTCACAAAATTTTAATGTCTACAAATGCCCCCTATTTCAAGGCTTTTCGGAGTGTAGACTTGATGAAACTCAAAGACGAGGCTTGAAGTACTGATTCTTCCACCTTTGCAGCTTTAAATTTTCAGATTTGATTTATGAGAGAAGAGATGAAGGGCAGATTTGGTCCCACTGGGCGTGCCAATTTGTTTGCAACAAATTTTAAAGTGACAGAAAATAAATTGCAATCAAAATAAAATATGAAGAAACATAACTTTATTGATAAAAATTGCGGGTACAATTCTGTTCCTCCCTTGATTCTACTCTCCTAAGATTTATCCATGATTCGAGGGCCGTTTGTGGCGTATCTCTCGAACTAGGATGATTTAGATTAGACCTCTATATGAATATTCCATCCATTTGTGGAATATTCGATATGCGTTTTAAGGGAATGTAGTACTTTTTATATAGGCATCAACTACGGTTCAGGGTTGAGTAGCCTCCAAGAATCTTAATTTGAGTTGAACACAATTTGTAGAGTCCCAACTCGAATTGAACGCATATCGAATATTCGATATGCGTTTTAAGGGAATGTAGTACTTTTTATATAGGCATCAACTACGGTTCAGAGTTGAGTAGCCTCCAAGAATCTTAATTTGAGTTGAACACAATTTGTAGAGTCCCAACTCGAATTGAACGCATCTTGTAGAGTCCCACGAAATTTCATTGTCTACAAATGCCCAATGCTTCAAGGCTTGTCGGAGTGTAGACTTGATGAAACTCAAAGACGAGGCTTGAAGTACTGATTCTTCCACCTTTGCAGCTTCAGATTTTCAAATTTGATTTATGAGAGAAGAGATGAAGGGCTGATTTGGTCCCACTGGGCATGCCAATTTGTTTGCAACAAATTTTAAAGTGACAGAAAATAAATTACAATCTCAATAAAGTTATATTGATAAAAATTGCAGGTACAATTCTGTTCCTCCCTTGATTCTACTCTCCTAAGATTTATCCATGATTCGAGGGCCGTTTGTGGCGTATCTCTCGAACTAGGATGATTTAGATTAGACCTCTATATGAATATTTCATCCATTTGTGGAATATTCGAGATGTCTTTTAAGGGAATTTAGTACCCTTTATATAGGCATAAACTACGGTTCAAGGTTGAGTAGCCTCCAAGAATCCTAATTTGAGTTGAACACAATTTGTAGAGTTCCAACTCGAATTGAACGCATCTTGTAGAGTCCCACGAAATTTCAATGTCTACAAATGCCCAATGCTTCAAGGCTTGTCGGAGTGTAGACTTGATGAAACTCAAAGACGAGGCTTGAAGTACTGATTCTTCCACCTTTGCAGCTTCAGATTTTCAGATTTGATTTATGAGAGAAGAGATGAAGGGCAGATTTGGTCCCACTGGGCGTGCCAATTTGTTTGCAACAAATTTTAAAGTGACAGAAAATAAATTACAATCACAATAAAATAAGAAGAAACATAACTTTATTGATAAAAATTGCGGGTACAATTCTGTTACTCTCCTAAGATTTATCCATGATTCGAGGGCCGTTTGTGACGTATTTCTCGAACTAGGATGATTTAGATTTGACCTCTATATGAATATTCCATCCATTTGTGGAATATTCGAGATGTCTTTTAAGGAAATTTAGTACCCTTTATATAGGTATAAACTAGGGTTTAGGGTTGAGTAATCTCCAAGAATCCTAATTTAAGTTGAACACAATTTGTAGAGTTCCAACTCTTATTGAACGCATCTTGTAGAGTCACACAAAATTTCAGTATATACACTATGGTATGTGTTTCCATGTACTATTCTTTTGCGACAAATAAGGTTCTGGTTCAACCAACCACCACTGGCCGCATTTGAATTTAACAAAACAAAAGACTAAATTGGATTTAAAAAGAATTTCTAAGTGATGTCATATGGATATTATGTAAAGTTAATTACTGATGAAATCAAATTTACAACATGGTAGCCTACTTGCATTATTTCAGAATCAGATAACATTTTCGGTGTTTATTATTTCTGTAATATATAAGCATAATAATTGAGTTATGTCTTGGTCACAAAAGTTAATTTTTTCGATTTTGATTCACCAGAATTCATGAAATTAATTGTAAAATATACTTTCTCTGATAATAATTATTCACTATTGACTTGAAATATGGATCAAGAAATAATAAATGATAAAATTTATCTTGTAAAAAAACACGTTTAATTATCTTCATGTTAATATTATACTAATATTTAGATTTTATTTGAATTATTTCTCACAATATTAATTTTTAGCATAGGCCAAATAGGGTCGAAGTATAGTCCACGTCAATAACCAGTTGCTTGCATCTTATTTCAACTAATGTCTGCGGACCTCTTTACAATGAAGGAGGTAAAGTGGTAAACTAGTACGTGATATGCACTGTTCAATAATATTATTTTTATATTTATTAAATTATTATTTAAATCTTAAGTATAGCTTATACTCATTTATTTATAGAAAAATGTAGTAATACTTTATTAATAACAGCAAAACTTTTTTTTTTTAAAAAGTAATTAATTATGTTTCAATGTTTGTCATTTAAGGTCCTAATTTATTTTAACTATTTATTATTTTATTTGAATTTATGAAGATGGGGTTGTGTTAGTTATACTTCTTACAATATGTCAAATAATTAAATTTTAAATTTTTATAGATAAACATTGATTTTCAAATAAAGTAAAATTGATCAAAAGAAAATGTGAATAATATAATAATTTTTTTTCGTCAAAGGGATAACTTAGAAGTGAAAGAAATGAGCGCTCGCACAATTAATTTTTTGTTGTTTTCATGTCCACAAAAAGAATATGCAGTTGCTATAACAAAATATTCTTTGGCTTTTGGGTAAATCTTACCATTGAAATATAGTAGAAAGCTGTTTAATACATACTCCATTCACTTTTATGTGTATTTTTAAAATATGTTTTTACTTTTACTTCTCACTTTTAGCATAATAAGAAATTATTTTTTTCTCTCGATGTTTTACCCTTGACATTAATTACTTATTTTTCAATGCCTAAGATTATATATCAATCTGAAAAAAGGGTAAAAATACCCTTAAATTATGCTAAATTAAACAAAATGTTCTCATTAAAAAAGGAAAAGAAACCAGAATTGGGTTCCTACGTAATATTTTTATTAGGAATAAAATATATTTTAAAAGAAAAGGAATTAATATGTTTATTAGGAAGAGATATTTTTGACCCATTAAATAGCAATACGTGCATTTTTGGACCAAATTATTAGTAGTGGAGGTATTTTAAACCAAACTATTATATGAAAATATTTTTAATTTGTTTAATTTCACATAATTTAAGGATATTATTTAAATAATTTTTCATATATCAAATAATATGAATATTATGGTAAAATACTTATATTAATTATTAATTTAAAAGGCATATAAAATTAAAAATGAACAAAGTAAAATAAAGTAAAAATATACAATGAGTTTTATGGGTCCAGCCAAATATGAATGATCCTAGCACTTTGGATGGTTGTAACTTGTTGAATAGGATTGTATGGTTAGTTTAAATATAATATTTGTTGTTAGTTTAAATACAATGTTTGTTGTTATTGTTATTTAAATTTTATTATATCGTATCATTTAAATTTATTGTTAGGTAACGACAAAAAGACTCCTCTTATGCAACGATCGATTTGGTGTGATCGCGTCGTTACCTTTATATTTTCTTCTATTTTGTCCTTATCCATTATTTAATAAAAATATTTCATCGTTTATCCTACCTTTCATAATAGCTCTACTTCGTATCATACTTTTTTTTTTATAAATTTATCATTCAAACTATAAATGTGTGACATAATGTAACAATAGAGAATGAAACAATCTATCCAAATACTATATTCATTAAAACAATACAATACGATATAATATAACACAACACAATATGATATATTATAAAATAATAGGTAACAGCCATCGGAACAAGTGTAGATACTAGACATATGACGGGTTGCATATTATTATTATTAATTGTTAAAAGAAAAAAAATTCTGAAACAATAGTTGAGTCAATTCAAAGCAGAGTGTGGACAGAGAATTGAACTGTCTCTAAATAGGTTTATGTATTTAATAAAAGACTACAAGTTGACTGCTCTTTGGAATTATGTATCTCTTTATTCCTTTGCTTTGGGATGCTTCCAAATTCCAATTTAACTGTTATGTGGAAAGATGAGATGGTCAATTTTAGACTGCTCTATCTACTTTAGACTCACTGCTCTCTATAAGAAAATGTCTTGTCTTTCATATTCACTTCTGATTATCATATTGTCCAAAATATGGTTCTTTTTGCCTCTCTCAAATACTTGTTTCTTATCCCTTTAGTCACTTCACTCTCCTTCAATTTTGATACTTTTACACCCAATGATCACAATGTTACCTATGAGAGAGATGCTTCTCCAGAAAATGGTGCAATTCTACTCTCCAAAAACCTCCTCAATCGCGATATCAATGCTAGTATAGGTCGAGCTATATATTCAAAACCACTGCATCTCTGGGACAAGGCCTCTCGAAATCTCACTGATTTCACTACACATTTCTCCTTTACCATTAATTCACAGGGAATAACTAAATATGGTGATGGTTTTGCCTTCTTCCTAGCCCCTGCAGGTTCAACCATTCCTTATAATACAACCAGAGGTGGAAGTCTTGGCCTTACAAGTAATAATGAGCGACGAAATTCATCGAGTAATCATTTTGTTGCTGTGGAGTTTGACACCTATCAGAACCCGTATGACCCAAAGGGTGATCATGTAGGTGTTGATATCAACTCAATGCAATCTGTTGTTAATGTGACTTGGTTTAGTAGCATTCCAAATGGTACGAAAACTGATGCCTGGATTAACTATAATTCTAACTCAAAAAATCTTACTGTTGTCTTCACTGGTTTTCAACCACAAGGGAATAATATCACACTCACTGTCCTGCAGACTCTTTCTTACAATCTTGATCTGAGGGAATATTTGCCAGAATGGGTAACTTTTGGCTTCACTGGTGGAGCAGGAAGGAGATTTGCATTTCAAAGAATCTATTCTTGGAATTTTACTTCTTCTTTAGATAATATGACAGATACAGGGGTAACCAAGCCAAAGGATGCACCAACAAAAACTAAGTTAGGACTTGTAGTTGGATTGATTTCTGGTGGTTGTGTGTTGGTTGCAGTATGTGCTTTGGTGTTATTTGTTTTTTGGAGAAAGAGTAAGGTCAGAGAAGATGATTATGTCTTTGATGGTTCCATGACTAATGAATTTCAAAAAAGTGCAGGACCAAAGAAGTTCTTGTACAGTGAGTTGGCTAGATGTACAAATAACTTTTCACAGGAAGAGATGCTTGGGCGGGGTGGATTCGGAGGTGTTTATAAAGGATATCTCAGTGAATCCAACTCCTATATTGCTGTTAAGAGAGTTTCAAGGGAGTCAAAGCAAGGAATAAAAGAGTATGCATCAGAAGTCAGGATCGTCAGCCGGTTAAGACATAAACATTTGGTGCAACTCATTGGTTGGTGCCATGAGAAAAGAGAACTTCTACTTGTCTATGAGTTTATGCCTAATGGAAGCTTAGATACCCATATTTTCAGTGGAAAAAGCCATTTGGCATGGCCACTAAGATTCAAGATTGCTCAAGGCTTGGCCTCGGCGTTGCTATATCTACACGAAGAATGGGAACAATGTGTGGTGCATAGGGATATAAAGTCCAGCAATATCATGTTGGATTCTAATTTCAATGCCAAACTTGGGGATTTTGGGTTAGCTAGGCTAGTTGACCATGATAAGGGATCCCAAACAACAGTTTTGGCAGGCACAATGGGTTACATGGCTCCTGAATGTGTCACCACTGGCAAAGCTAGCAAGGAAACAGACGTCTATAGCTTTGGTATTGTCGTGTTAGAAATAGCTTGTGGAAGGAAACCTATTGATCCTAAAGCAGAGGAACATCGAGTAAACATTGTCGATTGGGTTTGGAGACTCTATGGGATGAGAAATATTCTTGAAGCAGTTGATCCGAAACTATCATCAGAGGTCAATGAAGAGGAGATGGAGCATTTGCTAATTGTTGGCTTATGGTGTGCTCATCCAGATAATAATTGCAGGCCTTCTATTAGGCAAGCAGTTCAAGTGCTTAATTTTGAAGCTCCATTGCCTACCCTCCCTCGGAACATGCCTGTGCCCACATATTGCAGCTTTTCACACCATCTACCAACTATTTCAGTTTCATCAACACATGAAACCAACGGTACAGAAACCGCCCTTGCCCAAATCCAGCATTCAGTAAACAAAAACTATACTGATTCTTCAATAAACAGAACATCTTCATCTTCATCTTCAACATCAGTTTTGTATCCAAGTTAATATTGCCCTGTTATAACCCTGCATTTTGTCTTCCATTAGCAGTGTCCATCTTTTCCTTTCTTACTTTTGGTTGTTTCTCTTCTAATGAAGAGGATTGAATGGATTACATTTCCTGTAATTTTAACTGTTCTATTAAACACTGATAATGCTATGCTTTTAAGGACATGTCTCAAGAATTACTCAATTCCAAATTCAATCTGGATTAGAAGGCGAATTTGAGTGATAAGAAATCTATCAGTAATAGTCTTTATTCTAGAACGATCCATCTGAAAGAATTCATTAAAGCTTAGAGCATGTAATATTCTTTATCAAAATGTTGGTATACATGATCAGTTGCTTTATTGCAGTCTGGACAGGACAAGAAGTTTGATTTGTCTACTTGTCTCGTGCAACATTTATTTCCTCGCGCAAAGTAGATTAAATGACACTAAGTACATTCAAAAAGTGTAATTCTGTAACTATAATTAGAATCTGAAAACTAATCAGAGAAAAGAACAGGCTAATATCAAGTTTAATATGTGGCTACCTTCTGATAAAGTTGTGCAGATGTTCAGAAAGATATCTACATGACATTATAGAGTATTTGTCTCTTCATATCTTTTGTACCCATGTTCTGCCAATAGGGTAAAAGTTTGGACCCAAAATAACCACTTTTTCCAAGTGCTTCCTCCCATTAAGATGTGCAGCCATATCAATCTCACCAGAGCATCTAACGTTACAAAAACCACACCATAGCCTAGAATTGTGTGTAGCACCATCGGAATTCATCACTTGCTTCAGCTTTTCATGTGGTCCAGTAGCTACTAGTTCAACCTCCTCTTTAGGTTTTTCATTAGGACCGTGTTTTTCTTGTACTGGAAATGTAGTTTCCTTGACCTGCATGCCAGTAGTATTCTTCGCGATCCAAATTAGATTTCCATTCAGGCGTTTAACCTGCAGTACCACAGGGACATTTTAATAGCTGACATACGGATTACTTTTGATTGCTTATATAAAACAAGTACTAGGATAGCATAAATGTGGTACTGATGTTTAAAAAATAATTAAGAGCTTCAATTCTTTCCCTTTCTTAGTGGCTTCAAATGTGCAGGAGAAACAAAGGCTTGAGATCATACTAAGATAAATGAATCTAGTGCAAACTTCAAAAAACATTAATTTTACAAAGTGCAACAGTTTATGTTTCAGGTTGCTCGGTAATTCTTTTAGCATACACAAAGTTTCTTCTTGGTCTAAATGATAATGAACTTGGTACCAGCATGTGTAATCAATTGCCATCTGCTCATTCAGCTTATTTGATGAGCCTTATTTTTATGCCTTCATATACAGTTAAGCTTCATCTTGCACTCTTGCTAACTTGGCCACCTAATAGCATCACTAGCACCTAATTGTCGGAACATCAAGCTCTCCTCTAGTCATCGATCACACCTAACAGCTTGGTTAATATTTTCATCTATGTTTTCTGGACAAATTGGATCCATAGTAGTACTTGTGAACACATAATATTCCATAAAAGTAACTACAGAAATTTTAAGGATTAAATATACAACCTTTTTGGGCTCAGCTGTTTCATGTTTTGCCATCTGTTCCGTAGATTTGGTGTCTTCACAAACAGGACCACGCTCTTCATGCACTATCTGTTTAGGGGCGCTATGATTATTTTAGGGAATTTGTAAGGAATGATAGCATGCGAAGATAAAATGATTTTCATTACCCCCAAAAAAGGATAAGAATGGGATTCATTCTTCATCAAGAAAATTCAACTTATAGCTGTGCATAGTATAACCAATTCCTCGCAAATATACAATAGTTTATGGGTTGGAAGGTACATTGCATCAACACAGAGGAAGCATTCATAAGTTTGCTGGAAATTAGAAGATCACATAAGTTAGTGCATCATGTAATAATTACATTATGCAAGACATTCAATTAGCACTCGAGTGATAATGTAGTTTTCATATTTATTATGAAGTAAAAACGCCAAAAGCCACAGCATAAGAAGTTAACGACTATTTCAAACATTATAGGGAGTCAGGAGCAACAGCAAGTGTGACTGGTTTCGGTTTCTCATCAAGAGGCTTAATAGAAAAGTTACCTGGCTGGGGGTGAGCATTCCTGCTTTATCACAAGTGTCAGTAGCCTGGATCCGTTCTGTCTTGGACTGCAAACAGGAGATCATGATAGGTACACTGATAACAAGTGTTGGAAAGAATCAATTTGATAAGAAATGGCTACTCATTTCTGAAGTAACATCTGATGATATACCTTGTATGTAATAAGTTTCTCCTGAGCATCAGATCCATTCTCTTCAAGGTACCTCTCTGCCACAGCCATAGAACTCATAGGTAATTGATGTTTGGTCAAGTGCTCCCTCCCGTTAAGATGTGTAGCCATACCAATCTCCCCGGGGCACCACATCTTAGAATTGTGTACAGAAACATCAGCATTCTTCAGTTGCTTTGGATTTTCTTGCTGACCAATACCTGCTATGTGGACCTTCTCTTTCAATTTTTCATTATTAATGTGCTCTGATTGTGCTGCGGCTACATTTTTTACTGGTTCCTGATTAAGCTGGATTGTCTGCTTTGTTGGAACCTCCGTTTCCTTGACCTGCATTCCTATCGTTTTCTTCTCACTCCAAATTAGATTTTCCCTCACACTTCTAACCTGCAGTTACACAGGGGACATTTTAATCACTAGCATATGGATTACTGATGTTTACAAAAAATTATGAGGTTCAACTCTCTCCCCTTTTAGTGGCTTCAAATGTTCACAGGAGAAACAAACACTTGAGAGAGCATACAAACTTCAAAAGTGATTAATTTTACAAAGTGTGCCAGCTTCAATTTTAGGTTGATCTGTGATTCTTCAGCGTATACAAATGATAATGCACTTGATCTCAGTGTGTATTATCAATTGCGGTCTTGCACATTTTAGATTGATAGATGAGCCTAAGTTTGCCTTCATGTAGAGTTAATTCTTAATAATCTTAGAACTCTTCCTCACTTAGCCACCAGTAGTAGCTCTACCAGCTAATTTAGTTTTCCCATGGGAAAATCAAGCTCTCCCCCCTTGTAATCAATCATCACTAATCAGCTTGATTAATGTTTCACCTATTGTTTGCTGAACAATTGCATCCAGAGATATACTTGTGAACCCATAAATCAAAATATTTCCAAAAAAGTAACCAAGGAAATTCGAGGGTTTGAAAATTACAAACTGTTTGGGCTGAGCTGCTTCATATTTTGCCAAGTGTTCCATCGGGTTGATATCTTGCCAAACAGGACAAGCCCCTTCACGCAGTGTCTGTTGTTATTTTTGGATAATGTATAGGAAATTTCATTAGAAATCAGTACCAAGAAGATAGTAAGAAGTTCAAAACAAGGAAAATTACAATTCTCCACTATGTTCCATGCTATCCAAAAAAATGTCATGCCCTTTACCATATGACCCTCATACATTGTCAGTTTTGGGGCACTGTTATCGTTATTTACGAGATTTTAAGGAATGAAAGCATGTGACAGACAAAATAATTTTCACTACAAAATCTGTTGTCAACAAAGGAAAATGCAATCTTTCATGCTTTATTTTAATAAACTGATAGCTGCATATATAATCTTTACACATAACCTATTACTCATGTACATTCAATAATTTATGAGTTGGAAGGGACACTGCATCTATTTAAACAAAGCATTCCTGAATTTGTTGGAAATAAGCTTCAAAAAATTGTGCATGATAGCATAAACATGCACACTATTCAATCCTTACTAAAACTGCTAGCTAATGCCACTTTCTATTTCATTATTGAGTGAAAATACATATAAAGCAGCAGCAAAAGAAGTTAAAAATTGTTTCATACAGTACAGAGAGCTAGGAACAACGGGTGAGGCACCTTGTTGGGGGTAAGCATTCCTACTTCCATACTAGTATCAGCAGTCTTGATCTCTTCTGCATGTTGATTCAAATTATTATCCTTACACTGCAAATAGGACATCATGATAAGTACACTGATAAAAAGATAGATAGTCAAGCCCGAAGTTGCAATAAAATCCAGTGGAATGTGTACATCTACTTCTTTGACGGTGGGAATCTAACTTTTGGCGACTGAAATGGATTAACAATCTTAATTCTCATATAACTAGGCTGATGTACATAAGAACAAGTGTGTGTCCAGTTTAGTAATGTACTGGCTACTCAATGCTGAAGTAACATCTGACATACCTTGTTTGCAATAAGTTTCAACAAAGCATCAGATCCATTTTCTTCAAGATACCTCCCTGCTGTAGCCAGAAAGGATTCATTCTTGAGAGATGGATCCTCCATTGGCTTGTTCAACCAGTCAGCCACAATTTGAAGGTTGACAGACAAACATACATACAGAAAGCGTTGGTAAACATAGCAAAACCCATAAAACTGAGTGATAACATCATGCAGTTTCACCAGCAAACATGGATGAATAAGTTTTTGATAAAGATAACACGCGCCGTCAAACTGAGGTATTACCAACCAACATATAGTTATTAATTTAATATATGGCCACAGAGGAACCCTGCCAAAGTAAATGGAAGGACATTAGAATATTATTCAACATGAGTTGTTTCTCTCTTCTTCTTTTTTTGGGTTTCCCACCCTAAATTTGGATCGCGCACTGCAGTGCCTATTTGAAGGTGACGCTCCCAACAAGATTTTCTCCATACCCAGGGCTCGAATCCGAAACCTGTGAAGCAGTCCCACCACTGCACTATAACCCATGTTGGTGGAGTTGTTTCTCATGTTCAACCACGAATTTCCCCCAAAATGCTTCAACAAACTCTTGAAATCATCTTCTCAGCAAGGGAATTTAAGAAATAGAAGCAAGAGCAGACATATAACTTGAAATAAGTGTCATTAGAACCATCAAAGGATGTAGAGTAGTGGATAGGGCTGCTTCACCCTTAAGGAGACCTAGTATGGAAAAACTCATGATAAGAAGCGCTTCCCCCTGAACGAATCCGAAATAGTTGGGCTTCGGAAACAAAAAAGAAAGTGTCATAAGAATTTGAGAGCTAATTAAGAGTAGATGGAGCACATTAGGGTACCATTGAATAAGTTTATCAAATATGTGATGGAAGAGAGAAAAGATGGTCCAGTATGTGAGTAGCTTTCTCATATGATATTTGGAGTCGGTCTGAATCGCTCTGATTGAAGCATATCTGAAAGAATTGGTGAACATTAGTAGCAGCAAAAATACTTGGAAGGAAAGTAAAGACTTACAGAGGATATCCCAGAGCAAGTAGGGGCCTGAAAAATATATAACAACTTGCGTGAATCATGCAAATATGTACTAAAAAGTTAAAATCTTGTTCGTTTTTGCTACTCTACTTAACAAGATTCAATTTTTACCATTACGCACTGCAATGGAGAAAGAGAAGTGAACTTACCAAGCCAGGAAATCCATTATTTGAAGAGTAAATATGAGAAAACCCATCATCACACCAAAACTAGTAAGCCCTTTCTTCTCCACTAAGTATTGTAATAACAACAAATCCCTACTGCATGCAAAATTGACCCCTCTTTGTTAAATAAGCTTTTTTAGGGCCTACATCTTTTACGCCACTCGCTTAATTTGTTCTTTTTTAAAGGAAAAACAACATCCTACTAATTGATAATAGATTTAATCATATTTAAATAACGTTTACTTGACTAATACGAATTAATGTTTATTTATGGCTTAGTTTTTGTCATTCTTTCTACCTAACTTAACTAGTAGCATCTCCAACCCAAACATCAACACTATTTTAGTGTAAATCAACTTCAACCCACTGCATCAAATTTTACACCAAAAAAAAATATATTTTTCTCTCTCTTCATTATTATATTATTATTTATTATTTCATTTATATTTTCTTATTTCATAAAACAAATTCTTCCTAAAACATTCACAGTATATAATTCATATTATTTTCTTTTACAGTCGTTTAATATAAAATAAATTTATACCATAATTTTTTAAATAATATAAATTGCTAGCAAATATTATACATTATACATAATCATATATATATATATATATATAAAAAGAGAACCTTAGAACCGCCTACGTGGCGCTACCACAAATCAGGATTCCCTTTTAATTTATTTTATTTTCAAAATTAGTCTTCCCTTTTCATGAAAAGTTGTGATTTTTATGAAAAGTTGCAACTTTTATGAAGAGTTGCGACTTTTATGAAAATTTGTGACTTTTATGAAAGGATGTGACCTTTCCGAAAGGTTGTAATTTTTTCAAAGAGTTATGATATTTCTGATAAGACACAATAATCATTTGTTCACACTACCATTTGTTGTCTATAAATAGAGGATTTTCCTCTCATTTTAAAACAACGAAATTTTTTAATTTTTTCTTCTTCTTCTGGACAATTAAATATTTGTGTACTTTGCTCCTATTGAATGACTCGCTGACACCATTGTGTTTGTATCAATACACATGTGAATAGAATCGTTCTATCCTGAGATGATCTATTCCCTTAAACCTCAGGTACTAGAGGGGAATAATTTCCTTAAGGGGACACTGTGCATTCAGTAGGCTCGATTTTTTCCATTCTGTTTCATTCTATTGTTACAGATCCTGGTATATTTTTTACGGTCATTAATTTATGCTTATATTA
The DNA here is from genome assembly GCA_029582245.1 of Solanum etuberosum. Classification (NCBI taxonomy): domain Eukaryota; kingdom Viridiplantae; phylum Streptophyta; class Magnoliopsida; order Solanales; family Solanaceae; genus Solanum; species Solanum etuberosum. The sequence goes on along the minus strand of JAJONR010006200.1, from coordinate 18,261 downwards.
TTAATTATTATTTTTGAGTACATGCTTTAAACTTTGTTGTTTATGTTTCTGCAAAATTATTGTTATATGTATTTGTTAGTACAGATTAAATAACATACGTTAATTGAGTATTCAAGCAAGTTTTCTCTGCTGGAATTGTTGAAGGTACAATAAAAAAAGCCCTTACAAATCTCTAATTTCTTCATCAACAACATCATTCCTTCACATAGAAGGATGATATTTTGTGTTCTTTAGAAAATCCTTTGAGAGTTAATAACTTTGCATGCCCATATTTTTTTATTTTTATGTTGTTGTTATCTATTTTTACTAAATTTAATCTGTGGATATTATGAGTACTTTAATGATTGAAAGTTGATTGAAGTGTTAGTCAATTTTTTGAGGTATGTTATTTCAAAACATGAAAACATTTCTGGTTAGAATGATTTGTTATCATCATTGGATATCTCATAGTTTACTCCCTTTAATGTATGTTTTTTTTCCATGTTTTATTGTCTCCTTAAAATCGAATTGATTATTTTTTGTTTGGTATGTATATGATCTCACTTGGACAAAACTTTCATCCTTTTAATGTTTTTTTTTTCCTTCTCATTCGGCTCTTTTAAATATTTTTGGTGTGTTATGACTATTTTCGGCAAGCTTAATTTGAAGAATATGAAACAAAACCTACTCTAAATAAAAGTAATATCTTATGCTACAAAAGATATGGCTATTAACATAGATTTGTTGTCCTTCATGTCCCAAGTCATTGCTGAGCGTTTGAGTTATCTGGGTTAAACTCATTTTTAACTTTTTAATGTTCGAGAATATTTCTTTAACATGAGTCTAGAATCCAATATTTTGATCTACTTGTACTTTCATAATGAAACAATAAAACATACATATTTCTGAAAAAAGTCGTAAAGTTGCATTGATGAATCATCTAGAAGGGCCTTCAGAGCAGCAGTTTAATGAAAAATCAATTTCTAAAAGGGTCAACAATATTATTTTGCTGTTATTTCAAATTTATTTTTCTCCTTCTATAAATTTTGTTAGAGTAACAAAGTAACAATAACGAAAAGTTGTGAACGTTTGACCTTAGACAAGTAGATTGTCTCTAAAAAAAATTATTTATGTTGTTGTGGTGTACATTTTTAACAGTCTTAATTTATTTATAACTAATATTAATTATCGAAAACTTTCACATAATATTATTTTTTCACAAGGAGTTATTCTAACCAAAAAATTATCAGATTCTATATTTTTCATGTACAAAAAAATAGAAAAAATGATGTTTAATCGCTACATAAAAACATCACTCAGTTTTAACAAGACAATTATATCATCAAACATATATTATGATAAATTATGTAAAAGATAAAAATGATTAGATATGAAGATATTTTTAATCATTCAAATAATTTAATTTTTGTTGAAATGATCTTAAAACCTACTAAAATTTACTCTCTTTTTTTTCTTATAAAAGTCGATTATTGGAAAGGTTGTTCAAAAGCTTAGAAAAATTATTTATGCCTGCGCGAAGCGCGGGTAAATTACCTAGTAAAGTATAATACAAATAAAAGTGAAATCATTAATGAAATACAATTAAATAAACATTACATAATTGAAAAAATTATTTTAATTCTACATAAATATTTAACTTTCAAGATCACTACGGTGCTCCCATAAATGCTCTATTAATGCATTACGTAGTTCAAAATGGGCTTCTTTGTCCTTTATTTTTTTATCACTTTGGTTATTTTTAAGTACATTTTATTATTTGTTTAATAATTTATATGTTTGCATTTTTAATTTTTGTGAAGATTAATTGTAGTTATATCCAATTATAATTTATAGTAGAATTAACATAAATTTAATTTTTAAAAAAAGTCATATATAGAAAAATTAATTTATAAAAAAAGCTAACTTTATATCTAAAATTAATATTATAAAAATATTACATAAAAAAATTAAATATACAAGAGATTTAATTAAAACATACAATTTATATAATGTTTAATTAAAAGTTTTGTATAATAAAATAATATTAAAATATTCAATAAAGTGAATTGGTGTGATAAATAGTGTTACACTAAATTTGGTGTAACACTATTCACACACCAAAATGGTGTAAAATTTTGTGTTGGGTTGGAGATGATCTTTGATCTGTATGTATAAATATAACAATGTATTTTTAATACAATACAATTAGAAAGTCTTTCACCTATAACTTTTACAAGCGCCGGATCAAAGAAGTGGCCTAAAATTAAACTTTTATATGAGGCATTAAATTTATCTAATAAAAGTTTACATATTATAATTTTTTTTGTAAAGATGATATATGGTCATTTTATACCTGTCTTGATTATCTACTCTATTCTCTCAAATTTAAATAAATATTTGTATAAGAAATATATACTCCTAACTGTTACTAAAGTCTGCGTACATTCTATCCTTCTCAGACTTCACTTATGATATTTTACCGGATATGTTGTTGTAGTATTTTAAGAACATGTCTCACGAATGATTCAATTCTAAAATCCAATTTGGATTAGAAGTTAGAATTTGATCAAGAGGGAAATATTTTTTCAAAAAATTGCGAAACAAAACATTTTCTTTAGAATAGGAAAGTCATTTTCCATAAGTGACATTCCGCGACGATTATCTCCTCCCCGCTCCTCACTTCCAACCCTCAAACTCTCAGCCTGCCAGACCACCCTCCTCCAAGCTCAATCCCATAAGAAAATGTTTTCTAAATAAGCCATAATTCCCCCCGAATCCAATTTCATCATTTCGTTTGATATTGAACAAACTAGTTGGTCACATTTACAAATTCTTTCGAGATTTATGGTTTGAAATGATAAAGTAACACGAGAAAAAATTGTAACTTTTCGAGGCAGGTAAAGATTTAATCTATATTGGAGCAAACTGAATTCGATTTACTACTAAAACTGCCCCATGTTTACTTGGAGCAAACTAATGTATATTTAAAAACTAATTTAAGTTGGAATAAGAGATATCTCAGTCAAAATCAGTTCAATGGACCTTTGCCTTGTTGAGAACTAATGTATATTTATAGTTTTGCTATTTGCCTTCATAACCAAATTATGTTTGCTATGGAGCATCTGATTTGTATAAATTGCGACAATTTGTATAAATCGAATTTTTGTGTCTGTGAAAATTGTGTTTGTATATGTATATGTTCTCTGAATTAGGCTAGACTGGCGAGCGAGATTAGGAGAGATATGAGAGAGACGAGCAAGAGAGGGCAGAGAATGGAGAGAGGTGAATTGTATATGTGAAGAAACGAGTGTGTCCACCAATGTGCAGTAGTACCAGGTCAGACGTACAGAAAGATATCAAAGAGTCAAACAAAACAGACAATGAAGAGAACATGAGATTTTACGTGGAAACCTCCTTGCTCAAGGGAGTAAAACTACGACCTGTCACACAGGATTTTCAACTTCTTCCACTAAATACAAGCAATTAGTGAAACAGACTCCAAATACAACAATGAGATTAAACTCTTAATCTCACACTAAGTAATGACCCTATTACTTACTGAGCCTAAGTAATGCATCAATTGCCCACTATATTAACTACTTCTAATTAATATAGACTTCAACCGTAAGACCCACAATTAACTCTAACTGTGTTCTTACAAGCAATACACACAAAAGAGTTTGATACGTTTCTTTACACAAATGAAACAAATCCTACAAGTTCAGCACAATACAAGCACTCTAAACGACTACACTTCAGGATAGCTTTTTGTTCCTTCTATTAGGTCCCTCGCAGTGTGTGTTCTTTTGTGCTTGAGTTCTCAAGAAGATATTTTGTTCCCTTTTTCAATGAATGAATAATGTTGTTTTGTTGTCTTGCATATATCAATCACCAACAAAGTTATTGACCACTGAACAAAACAACCTCGTCCATTCCCATTGGTGCAGTACGCTGCCATTCTTACCAACCACATGACACGACAAATTTACACATGTACATCATTACAGACTTGGACGAGAGCACTCTTCCAGGGACCAGGTCTCTGCGTTTGTGAGTATTATCAAAACACCTGGAATCCAATATTTCCCTCCTTTTTGATGATGACAAACAAACATATGATACTGAGTGTATTCATTCAAAATGATTAGCATCCCCCCGTCACCATTCCTCCTGTCAGCAACAAAAACAACAAGCCATAATAATACAACAACACATATGTGATTCATTAGCATTCCCCTTGTCACCGTTTCTCCTGTCAGCAAAAAGAACAACAAGCCATAATAATACAACAACACATATTCCCCCTTTTGACATCATTGAAAAGGGAGGCAGTAAACATACACAAGTGTTGAGCAAGACAGTACGAAATTCAGAGCCATAGACAACACAACAAATAAGCAAACAAGCTAAGTAGGGAAGACAAAACCACAATGTAAACAGGGTAATGCATTAATATAAATCAAAGTACCACAATACTAACTCTTAAGTACCACAAAACAGGTCGACTGCCACTATGAGTTCGACAAGAATAAAAAAAAAGGAGAAGAAATGAAAGACACTTTAGGACGGATGAGGACGAGGGGCAAAGGACTCCAGTAAAATGTCCATGCGCCTATTTGCATCAGCATGAGCCTGAAGGAGCTGCTTGGTGAGAGACTTTACTTCCTCGTTCACAGAGGCATTTGACCCGGTTAGTCTAGCATTTTCATCTCTCAGCCTATTGAATTCCTCCTTAACATCAGTACTGGTACATGGTCCTTGAGACTGAGCCTGTTGCAGCAAGGCTTTAAGTTGAGCAATTTCCACCTCCTTGTCACCCAGAAGGACTGTGAAGTCCTCCATTTCCCGTTTGAGTGCTTCCTGCTTTTCAAGGAGTTCAGAAACCTAGGACTTAGCCTTGAGCTTTCCTTCTACACATTCACATTCTATAAGTGTGGCCATCGAGAATGTTTGCTTAATGGTGCCAGCTACACCCCTTCCCAAAGGCACACTGAAGTGGTCGAACACCTTGTTCACCAAATACCCATAGGCTTTCCCATGCTTGCCATTTTTTACTGTCATGATCCGATACAGATGCTCAAGTATGATGCAAGTAAGATTGATAGCCTCGAAGGATTCCAATTGTTCCATGAGAAAGATATCAGCAGAGGATGCAACTGTCCTTTTCTCTGTTCGAGGCAGCAATACCTTATTCACAAATTCAAAGTACAATTGATGCTCTCACTTGAGAAACTTCTTTGGAACCCCAACACACTTCATGTTCTCATACTTGGAGGCACGTTGAGCATAATATGTGGAAGGTTTGCAGCCTTCCACAGACCTGATCCCTTGGCATGGTACATCCAAGATAATTCCTAATATCTATTCGCTTAAATTAATCTCAATCCCATGAACTTTTGAACTTATTCCTCCATCCTCAAGTAGGAACATATGTTAGTAGAACTCTCGTGCCTCAGGTTCGTGTAAGACCGGCACTGGACATTCGAAAAGATGTTCCCAATCCTGTAAATCCATACAATCCACCAAGTTACACATCCCTGGTTCAGTAAGAATGGCAGGATCAAACACTCTACCATTCAACACCTTCTGCTTCTTAAGTTCTTAAATTCTTTCTTCCCTGGTTAATTCCTTGTCTTCCTCCTTTCTTCGTACAGACGAGCCTGGTCCCTTAACCGGTTTGGGCTTGGAGTCAGCCTTTGATTTAGCAGTGGCCCTTTTGGCTGGTGATTTCCTGTTGCTCCTATTGACTTTTGGAACTTTTACACTCTACTCCTCTACTTCTCTTCTTCTCTTTGCAACCGCCCTCACCACATCCTCAGATATGGTATCACTCGACCCAACCTCTTTGGTTAGAGCATCCAAATTCAGAACTTCTTCGGACACAACAACGTTTCATCTTTTGCGATTTTGAGCAGTTTGAGCCTTGTTGGCTACTATAGCATCCCTCAGTAGTTTTTGTTGAACTCCTCGCGTCACATACTTTGTGTATACTTTATTTGACGAAGGCTCAACCATTTTTTCTTTTCCTTTCTCTTTTTTTTTGCTCAACCTCTTATGTTTCCTTTTGCACTGAGACCTCTTTGACAGTACCAGGTTTGTCGCTTTCTCCAAGATTTATAGCAACATTTGCTCCTCTTATGCCACTTCACTTCTAAACAAGAGGAGTTTAATTTTCCTCCTCCACATCCTTTTGAAGAGAGTCACTTCCCATGAAGCCCTTAAGAGTTTGCTCAAAAACCGGTTCAGGCCTGACAATACCTGGATCTGGTGACTTGTAGACATCCTCAGAGAAGGGAGGTTAAATGTCTCCCTTTAGAGTGGCCAGACTTTGCACCACCCATTCTTCCCCAGCCGCTAAGATATTTGACTCAATTCCTTTCCCTTCAGGCAAGTCCCCATCGAATAGTCGCTCAGACATCATACAAGGCATTGGCCCTGGTTGCGAGGTGACGTTTGGATCTTCAGGAATCTCACCAACATCAGGCTTAACCACAGATTGAGCTTCTGAGTTTGAGGCTTTGGTAGAAGATAAAACCAGAGTTGGAGAACAAGGTAGAATATCAGAGGGGTTGACTGGGGGAGGAGAAACACTTTGAATCAGAGAAGTTTCTGACTCTCCCATTTCACCTACTCCACACACAGGGTTAGAAGGAGAGTGCTCCACCAGAGGGGTTGAAAACTGAAAAGAACTAGGGTTATCGACTTCTAAGGAAGGAGAATTTTTGGAGGGAGAAACGGGATTAGACATTTTTGATAGAGAAGATAAAAGAGATTAGGACAAAGAAGAGATGAAGAAGAAAAGTATTTTTTTCTTTGTTTTGAGATAGATGCAGAGAACAAATAATAAAAGGAGATAGAAACGATAATGACCTATTTAACGTTTGTATCGGGTCCCTGAACATAGACGACTCTTGGTTTTAAATATGAAAAGACATCTGTAACTGACACAAGAAACTAGACGTTGACACGTGGCAATTTGACAGTTAGGTAATGACTTAACATAGTAGAGTGATATTGACCTTAATGAAGGACCTGGTCCTTTGCCATACAAACTGCCCTGAACAGTGTGACTGAGTCTTCTCTTGAGCCAGAGTGCCATGAGTGTATACCTACAGTGAGGTACAAATTGTGAATTCTCATATAGTAAGCTAAAACAACAAGTATAGATACCTGCTCCCCTAAACTTAGTCAATAAGGGGTTCACTTGCAAAGTTGCATAGAGAATTAGTTTAGCTTGTGCATCCCCAGTCTCAGCCTGTTCTTCATGAAAAGATCTTTGCTCAATGCCTTGGTGAAGATGTCAGCTATTTGATCCTTAGTCTTACAAAACCTCATGACCACATTCCCTTTCTCAATATTGTCTCGGAGAAAGTGATGTCTTTCATCAATGTGCTTGGTCCTCTTATGTTGAACATGATTTTTAGCCATGTTCATTGCACTGGTGTTGTCACACATAAGAGGAATTGTATAAGTGAGAACGCCAAAATCTTCAAGTTGTTGTTTGATCCACAGTAGTTGAGCACAACATGAAGCGGTAGCCACATACTCAGCTTCAGCCGTAGAAAGAGCCACTGAATACTGTTTCTTGGTCCCCCATGAGATTAGTGATGACCACAGAAAATGAGCCATTCCAGACGTACTTTTCCTGTCAAGTAAATATCCTGAATAATCAGCATCAACATATCCGATCAGATAAAAAAAGAGTCCCCTGAAGGATAGAAAAGGACCAAGTGTTGTGAGCCCTTCAGATATCTCAAAATTCTCTTTGTTGCCTTCAGATGAGACTCATTTGCTTGAAATCTTGCGCACATCCCCACACTGAAAACAATGTCTGGCCTGCTTGCAGTTAGATTGAGGAGAGATCCAATGATTCCTCTATACATCGTCTCATTTACATCCATGCATGCTTCATCATTGTCAAGCTTGGTACTTGTGTTCATGGGTGTATCAATTGTCTTGGCCTCCTACATATTAAACTTATTTAGAAGCTCCTTAACATATTTTTCTTGACAGATGGAGGTGCCCTGTGAAGATTTCCTAATTTGCAACCCTAAGAAGAATGTGAGTTGGCCCATCATACTCATCTCAAATTCACTTCTCATCAGAGATGCAAACTCTTTACAAAGCGTGTTTGAGGTAGCTCCAAATATTATGTCATCAACATACACTTGTACGATAAGTAGCTCCTTTCCTCTAGACTTCAGAAATAAAGTTTTGTCAATCTTTCCCCTTTTGAAACCATTTTCAAGAAGGAATTTTGACAATATCTCATACCAAGCTCTAGGGGCCTGTTTTAGACCATACAAGGCTTTATCTAGCTTCAACACATGATTTGGCAAATCAACATCTTCGAAGCCTGGGGGCTGCTTGTCATAAACCTCTTCTTTCAGATACCCATTAAGAAATGCACTTTTCACATCCATGTGAAACAATTTAAACTCCATATATGTGGCGAAGGCAATTAAGATTGTGATAGCCTCCATTCTTTCTACTGGTGTGAACGTCTCATCATAATCAATTCCATATTTTTTATTATACCCATGCATAACTAGCCTTGACTTGTTTCTTTTAATAACTCCATGTTCATCGAGTTTGTTTCTGAAAACCCATTTGGTCCCAATAATGGTTATGTCGGGAGGTCTGGGAACCAGATGCCATACTTTACTCCTCTCGAACTGATATAGTTCCTCCTGCATTGAGTTTACCCAATCTGCATCTTTCAAGGCTTCCTTGATATTCTCGGGTTCAATAGTGGAAATGAAAGATGAGAAGGAAACCAAATTTCTTGTCTTTGATCGAGTGTGTATTTCATAATCCAAGGGAGAAACAACGTTGTCCAAGGGATGAGAGGACTGATTTCCAACCTGGTTTTTTAGTAGACTCATGGTTGGACTCAGCTGATTGATTTGTGATTTCAGTGACTTCCTCAGTTGCATCTCCTTTGTTAGCATCACTAGGAGAAATATGGGGACCAGGTACTTCTGTAGATTCTGAATCCTTTTCATCACTTGGTGGGTCTTCCTGAACTGTTTCCCCCACAAGACTGTCTCTCTGAATTTGTAGCAACTCGACTCATTCTTGTCATCAAGATTGCTTATTCCACCATATTCATCAAAGATGACATGAATGCTTTCTTTTATGCACAGAGTTATTTTGTTGTAAACTCCGTATGCCTTACTTAGGGGAGGATTAACCAATAAAGATTCTTTCATCTCTTCTTAGATCAAACTTACCAAGGTTATCCTTGCCATTGTTGAGCACAAAGCATTTGCAGCCAAAAACCTTCAAATAACTGAGCAAAAGCTTCCTTCCATTCAGCAACTCATATGGTGTCTTTTTGAGCACTGATCTGATGATACACCTATTTGTAACATAACATGATGTGTTCACCGCTTCAGCCCAATTTTTTTTTTGCAAGACCTAAGTCAATAAGCATTGTTCTTGTGATATCTACCAGAGTTTTGTTTTTCCTCTCAACAACCCCATTCTGCTGAGGGGTTTTGGGAGCTGAGAAGTTATGATTGATTCCATGGTCAGCGCAAAAGCCTTCGATTTGGACATTTATGAATTTTGTACCATGGTCTGACCTGATCCCTGTGATTTTGTGATTTAGCTTTGTCTGGATCGCTTTTGCAAAGATTATCAGTACCTCCGTTGTTTCATCCTTGGTTCGCAGGAACATGGTCCATGTGAACCTAGAAAAGTCATCAACTATCACCAAGATATACTTCTTTCCTCCTCTGCTCTGAACTCTCGTAGAACCACACAAGTCCATGTGAATAAGTTCTAATGGCCTGGTTGTGCTGACACCCTTCTTCATCATGAAAGAAGACTCGGATTGTTTCTCTTTTACACAAGCATCACATATTTTGTTATCTGCAAACCTCAATTTGGACAAACAACGGACCAGGTCCCCTGATACAAGTTTTTTCAAGAGAGATGAGCTTACATGACCTAACCTCCTATGCCACAGGTCACTATTTTCACTTTGAGCGCTTAGACACGTGATGTTGTCTCCTTTTATTGAGTCAAGATCTGCAACATACATGTTCTTGAATCTCCTTACTGTTAGAATTACTTCCGTTGAAGTTACATTGGTGACAAGACATCTGTTGGACAAGAATCTGACTTCGTTTCCCTTATCACAAATTTGAGAAACACTGAGCAAGTTGTACTTTAACCCGTTCACACAATATATATCTTCTAGGGAGTTCTCTACAGATCTCACAATTATTCCTATTCTGAGAATATACCCTTTCTTTCCGTTCCCAAATGACACACCTCGGCCTTGGTGTGCTTCCAGAGAGAGGAAGTGATTGGTTTCTCCAGTCAAATGCTTTGAGCATTCACTATCCATGAACCAGCACTGACTGCTTCCTCCCTTCTGCAAACAACAATTACTTGTTAGATTTAGGAACCCACTTAAGATGGAGTTCCCAAAAGCTATCAAGGGGTTTGATAAGAAACCTTCCAGTCCACGGAGGCAGAGTGTTTTTACTGAAACGAAACTTAGGACCATGTACTTTCCTTTTCTCATATTTAAGGAATCTAGCTTGACTTTCTTTGTTTTTTCTCAAGGATTCACAATTTCTTTTTAGGTGACCATTTCTTCCACAATGAGTACATAACAGATTATCAGAAACAGACACATACTTGCTATGATGGTTATAAGGAGGCTCTATCTTTCTACATCCTAAACCCTTACCACTGTTGAATTTTTTATTGGCCAAGTTCGTTAGAATCTTTGAGGAATCAGCCCATTTCAAAGATTTATTCAAATTTTCCTTAACCTGACCCAAATCCCTTTCTAGCTGAGAATTTCTTTCAATAGCAGCAACTAACTTTACCTCAGAAGTTTTTAAGTTTTCCTCAAGATCTAGCTCAAAACTAATGAGCTTCTTTTTTCCATTTTCAGAGGTTTCAGGATTGGTCCTAAGTTACAGACACTCAGACTCCAAGGAAATCAACCTAACATTCATTTCAGACAATTGGGAAGCAAGAGCTACCTTTTCATCTTGGTAGAACTCCAGATTTTTACTAAGGACATTCTTCTCTTTTGTTAGTTCATCAACAAAATCGATTAACACATTAGCAAGTTTTCTCAACCTTAATGGAGAAAGTATCTATGTCATTTTTAAGGTCGAGAAGAGTTACCTTGTCCTTGCCATCTTCATCATCAGTTTTTGCCATCAACGAGAAAATGAAGTTGAAGATGTCCTCGTCATCCTTGACTGCCATCATGGACACATCTTCATGATGTTCTGACTCCTCAGAATCACTAGAAGGATTTCCCCATACAACAAATGCCTTCTTCACCATCTGATCAGCACTAGCCTTTCGCCTAGCATAGTTAGGGACCTAGTCCCTACACTTTTCTTTGTCTCCTCTGATATAGTCTTTATATTCTTGCTTATGATTTGGACAGTCTCTCATGAAATGTTCAGGCTTTCCACATTTGTGACAAAGATCATTAGCATTTGCTGACCTGCTGAGTTTTCTCTTTTCTGAAACCCTCCTTGCTTTTTGACTATTTTTTGAAACCTTCTAGTTAAATACGCCATCTCGTCTTTGTTATGCCGTAATTTTACTATCTTTGGAAAAATTACTTTTTGAAATGTTCCGAGTATAATACAATTTGAGAGAAAAAAAACTTAGAAAAGAGTGACCACTTAATTTTTTAAAGAAATTAAGAAAACTTAATTTAAAAAGACACTAACAGATTAAGTCTTTATAAATTTAGAGAAAATGAGTAAGAGGTTCTAATTTACAGTTCAAGAAGGTTTTTAAAGTATTTGAAGTGCCCGCTAACACGCGGTTATCCTACGACTTGGTTAAAATATATTTTGACTATTTTTTAGAGAAATGATTATAAAACTAATTTACAATATTAACTTGAAAAAAAGTTAGTTAAACAAAGAACAATTTTTTTATTTTTAAGAAAAGGGACGTTAATTGAAACATTTGAATTGAATTACAAGTTATTAGAATTTTAACAAAATTACACTAATTAACTTATTTGAATCGTTTTAAAAATAATAATTTGAACCAATTTAATAAATTAAAGCATGAAACTATTTTAAACCAATTGATAAATAAAAAGCTTTGACTAACTTTTTGAGAAAATGACTAAATAAAAAAGAATGAGAACATTTTTTAAGTTCATTTGAGAAAAATACTTTAACTTAAAACCATTTTAAAATGAGTAAAATGTGATTAAGTGAAGAGGCATTAAAAACATATCTTTTTTAAGAACAAAAGTTTAACTTAATTAAAATATAAAATTTGACCAATATATTTGATTAATAAAATAAATGAATACAAAAAAAATATTAAAAGTAAACCGACATAAAGAAAATGACTCATCCTTTGGGGAATCTAATTAAGTTAATTGATAATTTTAAGGTTAGAGTTAATAAACAACAAACAATAAACAATCACAATTAAATAATTTGAGAGTAAGGGAGAGATTGAATTTGGGCCAAATTCGCTGCTGATTTGGGCTCTTGGCTCAATTTCTGTTTTGTATACACTAGTTGTATATCAGTGTATACCGGGTGTATACAACCCATTTTTTTTGCTTTCCGAGACCTGTTTCAGTTTTTCAGCCTTATTTGCTTCATTTCCACCTGCTGGCTGACTCGAATGGAAAGCATATGAGCCTTTAAGCCTCTATCGAAATGCGGGGAAGGAAATAGGAGTTCATGGTGAACTCGGGCAGATTCCACATGCAACAAAAAATAATGGCAAAATATTAACATATAATTTGACCAAAATGAACAGAGGAAAAGTATGCTAAAAAAAGAAGCAAAGATATATCTATCGATTCACATAAACAAACGCATAATCCCAACTAAAGGAAATTATAAGGATTAAAAAAAGAGTCAACAGGAATTCCTACAAATTGTCACTAGCATGTATAAAAGATGATGTAACAGGTTAAAAAACAATTAATGCATAGCAACTAATTCCTAAATACTACTAAAAAATATCACAGAAGAGCAAAATAATAAAACTAAAACAAATGAACTGATGAGTTGCTACCAATAAGCTACTGAAACCCATAAAAAACACATATTAACTTAGGATTAAATGACTGCTCTCAATCCATGGAGCTAAAATAAAGCAATGAAGGCAAAATAGTACATTATTTTAAAGAGAAAACACTTCAAAACTAACAAACTTCTTGACAGAGAGCAACCAAACAAAGGTAATTTTTAGAAATAAATCCATACTTGGATTGCAAACAGATATATGAATACATAGAGCTGAACTACTACCAAGAGAAAAGGGTCAGACACAGCTTACGCACCATCACTGTACTACACGAATTTAGAAGATGACATTATACAGCGATGTCAAAAACAAACAAAAGATAAAATGGGATCAAGTTAGAAGTAGATTCGAGAAAAATAATTCAACCTTTTCTTAATATACACATTTGATTACGGTCAGTTGAGCAGGGAGCAACTAAGAACAGATTTTAACAATAAACCAATGAATAGAATCATTCAACATGAATATATACCAAGCAAGGATGTTTTCTAGCATGTAATCGATCAGAAACCTACTCGGACTAAGATACTTCACTTAACCAAACTAACTCTTCTAAAAAAGGGCATGTAGCATCAACAACACACCTCAACTAAACCATGAAATTTACATCAATATACTAGAAACTGTACCATACTAACTTAATTTTTTAGAAAATGGACAGGGGGGATACAAGCCATAGAAAACGCTACGCATAACAACTGGAGTATACTGATTTAAGGGAGCATGCTAAGATTGACTCGAATGACCAGCTTCAAAAGGGATAAAACATACCAGTATTCGAAACAGGACATAAATAATAATCAAGTTATGCTAGAATAGATATAAACTACAATATTACTCCAATATCGAAAAGACTCTAACATTCCGAATCAAACGGAAGAGAACATCAGTCCAAAACATGAGAAAACATAGAAGAAACAGAACCAAACAGCCATCAAAACTCGAGTTGAAACTATGGTCAAGATGTCACCTTTTAGAACAATAAACACATCATTCAGACATTTGAAACAATTATAGCATATGACTAAGATGAGAGCAGGTACCACACATGTATATCTATGAAAAACTCAAACCTCTCTATAAGGCGAAAGATCAAAATTATAAACAAGCCGACATGCTAAAGCAAACGTAAAAAAAAGAAGTAGATAGCAGCTTTGAAAGAGAATAAGAACTGAGAATAAGCTAAAATCTGGAAAATTACTGGACCTCACATCTTAAATACATATTCAGCGACTAAACAAGAAACTGAGATGAACAGAGTAACTCGACAATTGACACGGCATATCCGCAAAGGCCAAGGAAACAAGAGAAACAACATTTTTCGATTAGAAAATCGACCCTCAACATGAACCAAACTGACTCGACTAGATTAACATCAAAAGCAGCATGCTTAAGACATTCGCATATCTATTCAAAGACGAAGAATAACAAAGCAAGTAAACTTGGACCTACAAACAGAGGTGAAAGAGAAACTAAGCATACAAAGGTCATTTTGAATCTTATATCCTTTAAGAAGAGATACAATATTAAGACACCAAGAGCTAGAACGACAGAAACGTAACTACAGCGAATAAAGCCATGTCAGAATAGCGGGGACGAAAAGAGTATTGTAAAGGAAAGAACATTACCTTTCTCCGGGCAGCGACTGGGAAGAACGAGTGAAAGCGAGTTGTACGACCACACAACGTTGAAACTTCAAGAATTCCAACGTGAATTCCAGTAAGCAGTGAACAACGAGAGAAGAAAAGAAAATCTTATATCCGTGTAGCTTGTAGTTCTTTTGTATGTGAGTTCTTTCCCTCAAAATCTTTGAATTTCTTTCCTCTTTTCAAAGACAAATAGCGGAAGAGATTTGAAAATGGGGAAGAGGGAACAACGATGTGATCGATTAGACTGCTAGGGTTATGGGTTTGCAGATCGCTTCGCTGGATTTGCAGCTTAGAGTTTCTGGGTTTCTTTTCTGGTTTTCGTGAAGGAGACGCAGGGGTTTTGGTTTTGGATTTCTGATTCTTCGCGATTTTCGCTGAGGAAGAAGATGAATGCAGGTGGGGTCGGTCGGGTATGGCTGTGTTGTTGCGTTATTTTGTTGTATTGTTGGGTCTGGGAATTGGGTCAACTAGTTGGAAGAAATGGGCTGGTTTCTTTGAATGGAATGTGGGCCGGGTCATTTGGAGAATTGAGGTGCCTTCTGGAAATTTGTAAAAAGGCCCAAAATTTTGGTCTCAAAATTGAGTTAAGTTAGAGGTCAAAGATGGGTTAGATCTTGGAGTTTAAGAAATAGCCGAATTTAAATTTACTTAGTAAATTCGGTTAAAATTTAAATAAGACGAATTAACATTAATTAATTAACAAGCTTCTTAATCTTAACGAAATATAATAATTAGTACATGATCGTTGAAGACGGGCGGTAGTCCGCACGGTCAACTTCAATCTAGTTTATAGCATCCGAATTTAAAGGAATGAATTCGAATCGAAATACAGATAAATCTTATATAGTTTGATGATTGTATGGAAGGATCTCTATCCTTTTACCCGAGAATGGGGTCTGTCAAGATTTCTAATACATACTTCTTATTGAGCCCAAGAATCTAGCGATTCTAACTATTTAAGACCTTTTGCGCCCTTTACTCCACGGGCTTTTGCGGTCGTCACACAGCTTGCTAGACCAAGGGTTATAAAAGTAGTGCTAGTTCTGACTGTGCCACCATCTCAGAACCAAATCAAGAAACCATACAATATTTATCTATATTTAAATAAAGTCTAGATCTTTCATTGATGATCTGCTCTAGAACCTTACATATTCAACATAGATATGGATCTTCTAGCCGGACATAGCCCAGGCTAAGATAAAAGAAGTAAAAATAATAATTTAAAGAAAGTACCTTGGTCGGAACAGTTGTAAACGATTGAACGTTTATTTTCTTTTCTTCAATTTACAAAAGAGGAGAGAGAGATTATTTCTAAAAGAGTTCTCTACAATTGTGTGTGTCTTCTTCTTCTAAGCCTATCTATTTATAGAAGAAAACATAAGCATCTATGTACAGTAGGATGGGTCCCTTATGTGGGGCCTATGCACAATATATCTACTGTTTGTACAGTGTTTCTGAATTATTGCAGAAACAGTGATTATCAATTATTACAATCAATCACAATAATTTATTTACATCTTATCCTTTTGCTTGCGGAGGAAATCTTCCACCCTTTGTAAGTTTTCTTCGGATATCATCTTTTCTGATTCTTCGGGTTGTGAATCCTCGATATCATTTATGCTGGATCCACTCTTCATTGAAGCAACAGATTTATCATGTGCATCGATTGATTGGAGTAGGCTTAGCCTAACCTCTTCCAAATATTGATTTATCAAAGCATTTTTATCACCGTCTTGTGTTATGATCTTCCTGGCGATGACCTTTACTGAATTATCATCAATAATAATTTTTCGAGGAGTATTAGAATACTCTATAATCTTTTCTTGAATAGAATCAAGAAGCTCTTGGCCGTAGATGGCTTTCGTTGTGGGGTCGGTTTTTATTAACTTTTCCCAAAAATTGTTGTAAAAGGATCGATATAAACAGGGAATATTATTGTCTGTATAACCGAATTTGGGGGTCCATTTATGGATCCAGAGAGTAGAGAATTCGAGAAAGAAATAGGTTTGATCTATTTTATCTAGACAAAAGACATGGTCTGCATGGTATGATTCATTAAGGTGTGGAGAAATTTGTGTCCATTTTTTGTATAACTCTAAGAATGGACTTGGTAATATCTTGGTAGTAGGTCTGTGGTATGACCACCAATTTAAGAACCAATTAGAAATTGACTTAGTGAATACTTTAGCACATACTTTTATAAACCAAGTATGTTTATGGCGCTCATTGTTATAATAAAGGACCTTAGAGAAGGCCTGGATATAATCCCAGTATGTAACACTCATACGAGTCTGATTAAGACTTATCTGCCTTTCTTTCATGGTGGAGAATCCCCAATCTTCAACAGATATAATCTGTTTAATAATAATTTTTGAGAAATTATAAATTCTCTCATCAGTGTTGTGTCCTGAGAAGTGATTAATTTCAGCACTCCCAGTGCTTATGAGAATAGTCTCGTAATATGAACGAGTTTTATATGATTCCCCTGGATAATATAATCCGTTAATCAAGTACCTTTGAAGAATTTCCCAAGGTCTGTCTTTTCTCTGAATGTCAGAGTTTTCAACAAGAAATATCATTTCTTGATTGTTTGATTTTTCATAACACTTGACATCGTCATTGTCTGTATCTCTAGTAATCGAAGCAAAAGTATCTTTTTGCTTTTAGGATGCCAAGAATGCCTGCAATTGTCCATATAATGGATTGCTTTCTGGAATATCATCCAAATGTATTGAGGATGATGATGATTCACCAATTTTTGAGTTTATCAAACTCTTTCTTCCATGCTGTATGACAGTATTTGATTGATTAGACGAGGAACCGTATGACGATCCCTGCGAATATGATCTTCCTCCTGGGGATGATCTTCCCCCGCCACGCCTTCGACTGTGTACCCTAGACCACGGTGGGTCTGCCATACTGCAAACATAACAATTTTTCATGTTATTCTAAAAAATAATCAAGAAAATATTCTCTCGGTATATCTTCATAGCCTTGATTGTGAAGATCGATTTCAATTTCTGTATTGATAATAGTTTGAATAATTTTATGATTTATTTTATTTTGCAAATCTACAGATAATGGTATAACCTTTAAGATAGTGATTAAGGTTTTGTCATCGAAGAAAGCCTTATAAAAATTCATTAATGTAGATATCCACGCGATAAGAAATCTGGAAGGCCGTTATCCGTCCCCTTTTTATAGTGAATTTCGAAATCAAAGGGGGCCAATTGAGCTTGCCACCTAGCAAATATTAATTTTGAAGCATCATGTTTAAAATCTTTGTCAAACATATATTTGACGGCTTGAGCATCAGTTTTTATTAAAAACTTTTGGTTATATAAATCATCTTGGAATTTTAAAACACATTTGACTATGGTCAACATTTCATGTGCTACAGTTGCATATTTTTTCTGAGCATCGGTCCATTTACCTGAGTGAAATCGTATTAAATATTCATTCTTATTATGAGGATTAATTTGTTTTAATATTCCTCCATAACCAACATTTGATGCGTCTGTCTCAATAATTTTTTGCCAAGTAGGATTAGCAAGAGTTAGGCAAGGTAGAGATTTAACCC
>JAJONR010006199.1:0-36062 GCA_029582245.1 Solanum etuberosum | reverse complement strand
ATGAGGATCACTAAAGAGAGAAACTCGGGTTAGACATCTGGAGGTTTCTAGACTAAAGTTTGTACGATGTTGAATAATTAAAAGAATGAGACACATGCTCCAATATAAGGTGAAAATACTGTAACGATCAATGGGTTAATGAAAGAATGGTTACCTACTTCTTCATTGTGTGAGACCCCAAAAAGTTAAATTAACTTTTCATTGGAATACCCTTTAACCTTTTACTGTTTCTTGATGTTTCGATTGATGTTTCTACTTTAGCATGTTACTAATAGCTAAGAGTGATTCGATAATGCAGTGCATGTCTAGAAAAGCATTTGATTTGGAACAAATAAATTTGAGTAGAAAGAAAAGATGATTAAAATGAATAATTTAACTTATATACAGAAGCCGGCTATTACACTCGAGTGTAATTGTGTGTATTTAAAGTTAAGCATAAACTCGAGTTCACCTATTTAAGAGCACGAGAGATCGTATAAGTAATTAATGAAGTAGTGAATGAAGCCTGGGGTATTGTGAGTAATAGTATCCTCATAAAAGTAGTGGCTTCTTTTACACATGTGATTGGATTCCTATGAAGGGCTTGTAAAACCTTGAAGGCAAGCCTTTGTACTTAGAGGTCGCACAAATTATTTGTCATATAAATTATGTGTTTAGTTGATGTCATATTGGTTTGGTTCTTGTCCACCATGTGTGAAGTGGGAGACGTAAGTTTTGGGTCGTGGGTCGCTCATGTGGACCGACTCGACCCAATCTGACTCTACCCGACCCGAGGTTATTTTTCTAAAAAAAATGATAAGTATCAATTTGAAAAGGGGTGGGAATAGTTACAAAGTAACTGCTCCACCGTATATTGATTTTTATTTTTAAATGGGTGTTGAATGCTTCTAGGAAAAAAAGAGTGAGGAACAAAAAAAAAAGAAAAACAGAGAGAGAAACAGAATAACAAATTTCTATCTTCTTCACTGATATCAACAAAACAAAAGTTACTCTTAGTTTGTGAAATTATAATCTTTGTTTCCTAGTGATTCGAAGAGAGACTGTGGAGCAATTTATTTTGGTAACAAATCTAGGACGTCCGCTGCAAAGACAAGGTACACAACTCGTCGAGTTTGCTCTATAAGTCTTACATAGAGACAAAAGTCATTATGATTTCATAAGTTTAAGGAAATTAATATAATAAACAAGCAAATCAATTTTATTCTCTTCCTAGATATTGTGCTTGTGTATTTAGTGGAAGAGATAAGAGTAAGAGTATGTTTGGATGGACGTATAGCTTTTGTCTTAAAAGCCAAAACACATAAGCTAGGAATTTTAACTTATTAATTTTGACTTACTTTTATCTTTTTGGGTTAAAATAAAGCTCTTAAAACCTATTTTGATTTAAAACCAATAATATAAGAAAATGCAAAGAGGCTCCTTAATGAATGTGTACTTACTTCATTAGAAGATGAGATACAACCCATATTGTTTAGGGTAATGTCTCTCACTTAAAGTTTTGATTATTAACTACCTTTATTAATTAAGTCATCATATGTGGCTAAATATTTGTTGATGGTTGAAATCCCTAATTTCATAAATTAAATAGCCAATTGTCCAAAATTGCAAAGCTAGCTTACACATTTTCGTTAAACTAATTTTGACAAGTAGACAAATATGAACAAATTTAGAAAGTGCACGTTTTCGTTCAACCTCTAAGGCTAGAGTGTCAGCTAAACCTAAAGTAGATCAGGCTCTTGAACACACTAATCTTAAAAAGAGTGAAATTACAGAAAATCATACCTGAGTTGAAGAAGTTATCTCAGATAAAATGGAATTGTTAACTACAATATTGGTTTTTCTACCGCCTTGCCCTAACTTACGTTACCACATCCGTCAATAATGAAAAAGGTATAAAAAATTTTGTAATCCTAATGAGAGCATAATGGAACAATTTATAGAGGTTAATTAAGATTTAATCTGGTGCGTCCATCAAATAACCGACGTACGGATGAGATCTATTCTTTATTATATACTAGTTATGAGCTTTACATTAATTGGGCCACAAATAATATAATAAGTTACATTTGTCACTTGGCCCAATGACCACATAATATTAATATTTATTGACATAAATATTAGTTGAGCATTAAATAAATCTCTTCTATAATGTCCATATCCTACATACTACAATATGACAAACAACTAATATTAGTTATGATGGTTATACATATTTTTTTGCTAAATGCTCCCTTCCCTATACTACTACATTATACCAAAATATCATTTAATCTTTTGGTATTAACATGCCATGTGAATAATCAGAACTAGAGAGTTAACAAAAAGAAAAGAGATATTATTTTTTAAACGGATTCAAAAGGAAAGTAAAACAAACGAATTCAAAATGGCGAAAGTATATATTTCATATTTTATTAGTTTAGTGATCTTATTATGTTATATTAATATTTTCACAAATACATTATTAATATAATATTTATTTACCATATTGTTTAAATTTTATCTTGTGGGATTATATCAGGTATCCTAAGAAAATAATTAGTCTTAATCATTTATTATTCATATCTATAACAACATGATAATTATCCTATTGTACATTCAAATTCTGAAATCTTAATCTTAATGATTAAAATGAGACCTAAGTAAGGTATGGCCCCGTCCTTGTTATTAGCTGTTATTATATTTTAGCCTCGTCGTCCTTCGGTTTAAAAATGTGTTTTAAGTTGTTTACTCATAGAGATAGTTTTATCTTTGGTGACCTTATTGGCTCATTTTCAATAGTTTCAAGTCGAGTTTTTGTCCGAAAACATCCTTAAAAAATACCCCCCCCCCCAAACTTAAACTACATGCTTAAATTATCCTTCTTAACATAAAACATCCCCCAAGTATTTAAAACTTAATTAACAACTTCCATCCTTTTGTTAAAATTTATCCAAAAATTAGCATGCTCCACACAAAACCACGTGTAGTTAACATTACTCTCATCGAAAAATTTCCTCCATAGTTCATTACCCGTTGAAAAAAGCTTCCCCAAAAAAAAGAAATTGAAAATTCTCTGAGACTCTTGGTTACTTTAAAAAAAAAGAAGTTAGGACGTTGTGAGCCTGCGAAGAGACATGATTTGCACTTCTTCTCCTTTACCAATTGATTGAAGTTGGAGCTTAATTTCACATTGTTTTCATCCTTTTCAAAGTCAAAATATAGTAGTAATATTTTTTTGGGAAATCTATAGTTGAGGTGATCACGATTCTGATTTTGATATATGGCACTCGAGTTATGCTCTCCATTATTAGAAGTAAAAGTTTTAGATCGACACCACTTCTTGCAGATTCAATGAGAAGGAAACATTTCAACTTGTTATTCTTTAATATCAAATCAAATAAAAAATGAAAATACAATTGTTAATTAAAAGAATTTGCAGAATGTTAAGCGTTGTTACCAAAAATAATCACAACAATATTTTAGATGTATCTTAGAATGAAGAAAATTGGTTAATCTGGGGTGATTTAGGGAGTTTTGCTGAGAGTCGTGTGAACTGCACATGTTTTTTTATGGTATTATGTTAAGAAGAATGATTTAAGGATGTAGTTTAATTTGGGGGTATAGATTAAGGATGTTTTTGGCAAAAAAAGCTCATTCCAAGTCTTTAGTTTGTGTGGTCTATGTTTGGTCTGCTCGGTCAAGTGAGAAAGCGGGTGATGTTAGCGTCCCCCTGAGTTTGGGACATGAAAACTTGGTATGAGAGAATATCATATCCTAGTGTCACAGACTTAGACTTCTACTAATTCTCCATGCGGCACTTGACAACTTACTCACGAATCTTTCACGATTTTATAAAAAACTTGGATCGCTAAGAAAATGAAGAAAGACAAAGAGAGCTTTTAAAGAAGGCTTTTCATATTTCTTGGAGAGTTCTTACAACTTTCTTGGATGGTTTACAAGTGACAACCCCTCAATTTATACTACAATCCTAGGGGCTAAAGTGTAAATAAAAATTATTACACAAGTCCCTAATTATTTACAAGTTAGTCCCTCTTCCAGAATTCTCTACAACTCTAGAACATTCCAAGGACTTTCCATGTAATTCTATAACCTTCCCTGGGAAATCTCCATATTTCTCTAGAATATTCAACTAAGGACTATTCTTCTTTCAATGTAAGCCTTTCAAGAACTTATATTGAATATTCTAGAGTCTTCCGCAAACCTCTCCAAGACTCTAGATTCTTCTTCCTTAGGCCAGCTCACCTATGCTTTAAATTTATGCCTAAGTGAGATGACAAAGTGGCGGGTCATGACACTAGGGAGTCTACAAGTCATGGCTAGTAGATTCTTGCTTATAGTTGTTTATGTATCACATTTCTAATAAGGAGGCTATAGAGCATTTAGGATTGGTTACTATTCTTTCGTCTTTTAAATTATGCTATAGAGATTATTCCTAAAAGTTGAGTTATCAAAATAGTGCGATAGAAATTAAGCTATCAGACCTCAGCAGACCTTGAACGTCTCAGAAGAGATACTCCCAAAAGAGACTTCAGGACATGAGTTTTACGAGTCCAAGCTACAACTTGTGAATTCATCTTCGAGCCATTGATTGAGCTCTTGAAAGAAGTCCTGAAACTTAATTTTATCTGCTCTTCACGGATCCAACCAACGATCGTAAATCAATCTATGTGTCATAAATTGGGCTTGTAGAATAAATTTCCGAGACTTCAAATTTCAGTCCGAATTCCACGAATGGGAACTAATGGCCGTAGATCAAACCACGGTTTATAGATGACCCCGTGGAATGTTCCGACAACTTTTAAATCAAGTTTATTTTGTTTTTTTCCACTATTTTGACTTCTAAACCACAGTTTTTGGGCATATCCTAAATGGGATTAAGGGGAATTTAGTCAACTAAATCTCCCCATTCATGCCTAACACTCAGAAAATCAAATTCAGTACGTTCTAAGTTCTGTCAAACAAGAAACTAGGGTTCTTCATCTTCAAGCTTCAAATCAAGGATTCAAGTTAGGGTTTCCATTCCAGGTATGTGTGATTCCATCAGTGGATTCTCTTTCACCCATTGAGTCCCAATTTTTTTTATTTCTTTAGTTAATGATTCTACAAAGTTTAGGTTCCTATGAAAAGCATGATTTTCATCCGATTTCAGTTCTTCTTCATGAATATTCTTTTATTACATGTTCTTACGTACAAGGCAGTTTACATACATAGCTATTTTCATTAGCCCTCGATTTATGATAATTTTATGTCTTTGACCTCATGATATTCAGATTGCATTTTCATATAGAACACAAAAAACCATCAAGATCAATTTAACACTAAATTTTCCAGTCCCACAAATATGGGATTTTTTTAGATGAAGTGTCTATCAACAATATTAGTTTGGAATATTTATAAGCTATTCCATTTACCATTAGTATTTAGTTTATCCATTTAAATTCAATTGGGAGCATCACTGGGCAACCGAGTGGGCATAGGAATGTAGGCTCACCTATCAGTTTAGGAATGAGACCTTTAGTAACAATTTCTAAGTGATAGAACTATGTGTCCCATAGGTTAAGGGTCACCCATCAAATAAGAACTTACTCCTTAGTCCTTTTGGACATCAATTTAGTGGATCCACTTCGCTAGTGTTCTTATCCTTTGCAAGGTACCGGACGCCCTCCCAACTAGAGGACAGGTTGGACTCGATTTAGCTCAATGGAGTACATCGGTTGTTAGTATCTCCCACGGTTCAGATTTCTGATTATTACATTGACTTTCCATTCAGTTATTTCAGTTTCAGTATGTACCAGTTGTATGTTTTTACCATTTGGTTATTTCATTAGTTCATGTATTTCAGTTTTCTGTTCAGTTCAGAATCTCATATCTATCATGTATTGTTATTATAATTGTGATGCATGTCTCACATACTCAGTACATTTAAAGTACTCACTGAATTCTCTTTTATGCTATACTTGTAGAATTCTCAAGTAAAAGAATGAGAGAAATCAAGGATTTTATGATGTAAAATGTCGAGTACATGCTTCTTATATATGAGTGAATTGTAGAGTCCTAGGCTTGCTACACTTAGAATTCTGCTATAATACAAATATATAATTTACAAGAGTAGAGGTTGACTACTACTACTACAATTATAACTTATCTTAATTGACTTCAGCTAACATAATACAAAGTAGCCTAGTCGACTTCAGCTAACACATTAGCCCAATCCTAGTGTGAATCTAATTCTATAACAGTTAAACACGTTGATTGTACCATGTTGTTCAATATGTTCCTTATCCTCAACACTTTCCCTAAAGCTACTGAGCGGAGGAAAAGTTACTCCTAGCTTGCTTCTAAACCCAACAAAGACTTTCTTTGTCAATGATTTTGTATGAATGCCAATTAGTTTATCCTTGGACCTCACAAACTAAGTAAGAAGTTGCCCTCTGTCCACATTTTCATGTAGAAAACACTCAAGTTGTCACAATATGGTGTAAGAGATGACTTGAGGTACACTCCAAGATCATGAAGTAGATATATGATCAATGTCATCTCTTCTGCAGTGTAGGCTAGTGCTCTATACTTATCTTCAACACTTGATCTTGCTACTAGGGCATGTTTCTTGGGAGTCCAAAAAATATAGTTTGCACCTAGGTAGATGCTATATTCTATAGTAGATCTCCTAGTGGTGGTGCATCCTCCCCAATCAGCATTAAAATATCCATACAACCTATAAGGTGATTATGAAATAAGTCCGAAGTCAAAATGTAGGATACCTTTGATGTACATGAGAATTCTTTTGACTCCTTGAAGGTGTTAAATATTAGGACTTTGCATAAACTGACTTGCTAGATTCACTGCATGTGGCATATCTGTAACACCTCAGATTCAGAAAGGGGCAGAAATTGTAGCTTTTGAAGAACCTGGTGTAAGTACCGACAAAGCCACCTACGACCCGTGGAGTGACTCACGGTCCGTAGGTCAGCTCCGTGAATGGTCGGCCCAAATTCCCAAAAGTGTCAAGTTTCAGTACTTTTTTGACGGTTCACCAGGACGGCCCGTCATCCAATACACGAGCCGTAGGTAGGGTTTGTAGGTGATTCCCAGACTTAAGAGAAATTCAAGGGTCAAAATTTGAGACCCACGGTTGGGAACCACAACCCAACGTTGGGAACATGACCCGTGGATGGGTCCTGTTGTTTAAGGTCCTAAGGTTAGGGTCTCTGAACCCATCGACGGTTGACCAGGACGGTCGGTAGGTGGAACCACAGACCATAGGTCCCCACTGTCGATGGTGTCGGCAGTTATTTTAAGAAGGGCTTTTGGGTCTTTTTCTAATTACTCTAGCCTAATACTATGTCATTTTACCCTTCACCTAAAGCCCTATATAAGTGTTTTAACCCCCAAATTTCCCCAATTGAAATCATTCTCTCAAATTCTAAAAAGAAGAACAAGTCTCCCTCTCAAATATTTCTGTCTCTAGAAGTTGAAGAAGAAAACTAGGGTTTGCAAGTTAAGTCTCCAATTCCACCATTTAAGTCAAGCTTTTGGCATTGAGGTATGATAGTTTTCATCCATGGAGCTCGTCCCTCCATTGATTTCCTAAATTCTCCAATTTACAAAGTTAAAAATCCTCAATTGAGTTAGGATTTTTCTCCATATCATGGGTTCATTTAAATGTTGATTTATTTGATTAATTTATGAACTTTTATGAATGAATTGATATAATCTCATGATTTTAAGATGAATACCCATGAACCCATACTTAACCCATGTTTTCTAGATATTGATGATTGAAGTAGGTTTTAAACTATGAAAGTTAAATTATGGAATTAAGCATGTCCTTATGGAATTGATCAGATACGATGTAGATTACTTTGAGAGTAAAAGTATGGATGTTGTTGTTGTGGTTAATTGTGGTGAAAGTATTGCTCACATAAGTACCTCATGCATGAATGTAAAAGGTTTTCTGACATAAATGATTCTAAGGTTGAAAGGTCTTCTCACTTAAAATGAATCAAATCTAAGGAGCTATTCTAATGAAACCTAGCTTGTATTGGTTACTTAATTGTACCTTTACATGGATGACATATGACTTAGCTTGGATTGGCAAGATGACATGCCCTTCCATGGATAATAAAGGCAAGTGAAGAAAATGACTATTTTGTGGGATTTACGCTTAACACCGAGAGGATATTGAGATGGGAGCTCTCCCGTTAGTAGAGGCCGGGTTTCTAGAAGCAATCTCTTTATCCCATACCTATGTGCCCCCATAGGATGATTATCTTAGATAGACATTAGCTAGTGGATCCACATAGGCTAAAAGTTCATTGTCTTACCTTGGCAAGTAGGACACCCCTTTTCGGTGTGGGGTAGACACCGGATTCCATGTTGATACCTCACATGGTCTTATATGTCGGTTAAATGTAAATTTCCCACAATAATGAACTAAGTTTACTTCAAGAGGTATCTCACATGTGACTTAAGATGATGTCTATTTGCATTGATTATGTTTTATGACTTATGTCATCTAGTTATTTTACATCCATGATCTAGCTTGGTCATGGCACTTTATGAAAATGTCCCTTTTCTCATGTTTTCAAATGTTTTATGCATGGCTATCATACTTGGTACATATTTTGTACTAACGCGTACTCTTGCCTACATTTCCCAAATGTAGGGACCGACCTTACAGATTCACACTTCCATGGCTAGGGATCTCGTATAGAGGATTGAAGATTGGTGAGTCCTCATATTCTAAGGACTGAGCTTGATTTCCTTTTTTGTCTTTACTTTAAGTTTTGGAACTTGATGTATGGGCTATGCCTCGATAAACTCTTATGTACTAGATGGCTTTGAGACGATATTTAGATATCTGCTTTTCTTTATAAAACATTTATATGTTGAGACTGTCTTTTATCTCTTATATCCTCTTTTCTTGTATGATGAATGCTAAGTGGCTTGTATGGGGCCTCTCGAGGTCCTATACGTCATGTTACACCTAGGGGCTACCTTGGGTCATGACAAAATTGGTAATCAGAGCACAAGGTTTTGAAAGGTCCTAGGAAGTCTCGTAAGCCATGTTGAGTAGAGTCTTGTTCATGAGTGTGAAGCGTGCCACATTTATAAATGAGAGGATATAAGACGTTTAGGAAACTCCACTTTTTTCATTACTCTAAAGTCTTGCGATAGAGTTTAACTCTATAAGGTCTCTCTCCTAATCCTTATCTGATGCTCTATAGGATATGGCTACTCGAAGGGCATATGCTAGAAGGAATGCGGGAGATAATGTGGAACAAGAAACTCCTTCAGTTCTGGCCGACCCTTTGGCCGAGCAAGTGACTAATGCTGAGTTTAAGGCTGTTTTTCAAGTATTGGCTCAAGCCATGACGGCCCAAGCCAATAGAGAGGTTGCAGTCCCCCTAAACCCAAATGTGGGTACGGTGGCATCTAGAGTGAGGGACTTCACTAGAATGAATCCTCCAGAGTTTTATGGTTCTAAGGTTGAGGAAGACCCTCAAGAGTTCATTGATGAGGTTTACATGGTGTTGATGATAATGGGAGTGACGCCGGTGGAAAAGGCGGAATTGACCACTTATCAACTTAAGGGTGTTTCTCAAATATGGTTCAACCAATGGAAAGAAGGGAGAGCGGAAGATGCGGGTCCTCTCGATTGGGAAAGGTTCAAAGTTTCTTTCCTTGATAGGTTCTTTCCCCTTTAGATAAGGGAGGAAAAGGTGATTGAATTCACCAAGCTTCGTCAAGGAAATATGAGTGTGAAGGAATATGCTTTGAAGTTCACACAATTGTCTAGATATGCTCCTACTATGGTTGTTGATCCTAGGGGAAGGATGAGTAAGTTTGTTTCAGGTGTGTCTGAGATGGTAGTTAAGGAATGTCGTACCGCTATGCTTATCAATGATATGAACATTTCTCGTCTCATGGTTCATTCTCAACAAATCAAAGAGGAGAAATTTAAGGAAAGGTCTAGGGACACAAAGAGGGCTAAGACCGATGATGGTAACTTCTCATATTCAAGTTCCGATAGGCATGGTCATTCTAAGTTTCGATAAAGGTGCTCTGGCCAAGGTTCCTCTAATGCTCCTCCTAAGTTCAACAAAGATAGGGTGTCTAACCCTAAGCATCAAGGAGTAAATAGTAGTGGATCTTCATTGCTTATGTCTACTTGTGCTAGGTATGGAAAGAAGCATGAGGGTAAGTGCTAAGTCGGCACAGATGGTTGCTTCAGTTGTGGTAATAATGGTCATAAGATGAGGGATTACCCGATGCTCATGGCTAAAGGAAGAGAGGGTAAGCAAGCTCCTCCTTGTGGTTCGGGTTCCAATGCTCCCAAGCAAAACTGATTCTATGCACTTCAAACTCGTGGTGAACAAGAGGGTTCTCCCGATGTGGTTACCGGTATGTTGAAAGTCTTCCAACTTGATGTTTATGCTTTACTTGAACTCGGTGCTACCTTGTCTTTTGTGACGCCATATGTGGCTATGAGGTTTGATATTCTTCCGGATGTGTTGTTAAATCCTTTTTCTATCTCTACTCCTGTTGGTGATTCTGTTGTGGATAAGGGGGTCTATAGAAAGTGTCATGTCTCCATCTCCCATTGAGTCACTCGTGTTGACCTTGTAGAGCTTTATATGCTATATTTTGATGTTATCCTTGGTATGGATTAGTTGCATGCATGTTATGCTTCTATTGATTATAGAACCCGTGTAGTCAAGTTTCAGTTTCCAAATGAACCCATCCTAGAATGGAAAGGGGAAAATTCTATGCCTAAGGGTCAGTTCATTTCTTGTCTTAAAGCTAGAAAGATGATTTCGAAGGGTTGCAATTACCATCTAGTCAGGGTGAGGGATATAGATTCTGGGACTCCTACTCTTGAGTTGGACCCCATTGTAAATAAGTTTCCGGAAGTGTTTCTAGATAATCTACCCGGTATTCCTCCCGAAAGGGAAATAAAGTTTGGTATTGACCTTCTCCCAGATACGCAACCTATCTCTATTCCTCCTTATCGTATGGCCCCGACATAACTTAAGGAATTAAAGGAGCAATTGAAAGATTTGTTGGATAAGGGTTTTATCCGACCAAGTATCTCTCCATGGGGTGCTCCAGTTTTGTTTGTTAGAAAGAAATTTTGTTCGTTCCGTATGAGTATTGACTACCGGCAATTGAACAAGCTAACTATTAAGAATACGTACCCTCTTCCAAGGATAGATGACTTGTTTGACCAACTTCAAGGGGCAAGCTATTTTTCCAAGATTGACCTTCAGTCAGATTATCACCAATTGAGGGTGAAAGAAGATGACATTCCAAAGAAGGTCTTTCGAACTCGGTATGGTCATTATGAGTTTTTGGTAATGTCGTTAGGTTTGACTAATGCTCCGGTGGCATTTACGGATTTGATGAATAGGGTGTTTAGACAATACCTTGACATGTTTGTGATTGTGTTCATTGATGACATATTGATCTATTCAAAGAGTGAAGACGAGCATACCAATCATTTCAGGATTGAGTTGCAAGTCCTCAAGGACCAACAATTCTTTGCAAAGTTTAGTAAATGTGAGTTTTGGCTAAGGTCTGTGGCTTTTCTTGGGCATGTTGTTTCTTGTAAGGGTATTGATGAGTCTGAGATTTCGACTCATTTAGGGCTTATTATTCATAGTATTAGTTTCCTCAATGCTTATTTTATGCTCTAAATTGATGTTTAAGTGCTAATTTGCAGCTATGAGAGCAAAAGAGCAAGGCAAGGACATTATCGGGTAAAACGGAGTGGAAAAGCTCAAAAAAACTAATGATAAGGAAAGCTGACGATCGCTAAGACTTCAGCTCGCCAAAAGTTACAGCGTGCCTTTCACGACCCGAGCCTACACCCCGGACGTGACACGGAGTACAAGACTCCGCAGAGCCTCATACAAGCCTCATAGAATTCATAACATAAGACATAAGAAAATGGTACGGAATTTTAAAAACTTTTATCCATACAATCGAAGTCTTTATTTAAGGAAAGCGGAAGTCTAACTTTGTCTCACATGGCCATCTAATACAACTTTGAATCAATGATAGGGTCACAACCCTTCAACATAGTCCGAAACATAAAATGACATAAAAGAAACTACTAAAGACTCATACGTCCTCGAATCTTGAGGACTCACCGCAAGCTAGGAGAATAGTCGATCCAAGGTTGAATTCAAAGAGATCACCTTAAGAACCGGAACCTACACTTTATAGAAAAATGTAAAAGAAATATGTGTTAGAACAAAAATGCACTAAGTAACATAGTCATGCAAAAATTATGCTAAAAAGGACATTTTAGTTTAAAACCATGCTATAAGCCAAGTTTGAGAAACATCATGAACTTTAGTATAAAAGCATAGGTCACAAGCATGTTCAACATATAAATCATCATAACATAATAGAACCATCATCTTAGGCAACCCTAAGTTATACTTGTGCAATGTATGAATGGCATCCCATAATACCATACATACTAAGTACCACCTTGAGGCCACCATAACATACTTACCATTCTTCATTCTCATCCTTAGTTAATACTCATAGATAAGGAACATTCTCATTTAATAAGTCATGTCAAGGAAGCAACTCATAGCAACAATCCAAGTTAAACATTCATCATTACATTTCGCCTTCAAGTCAACATTCCCATTAGCATCATTATAAGCACATTCATTCGTTAGACATTTGACATCTGATAAACACACCATAGCCACTCTCAAAGCCTACTCGTGCAATGCATGAATGGCATCCCATACTACCACCCACACTTCATAGAACCTCTATAGTAACCATAGCACATAACTCACATGATAGGAATAAGCCCTAACCGACATAGATCATGTGAGCAAATCATGGAATCCGGTGTCTATCCCACACTGTAAAGGGTTGGTCTACTTGCCTAAGATAGGACCGGTAACTTAGCTTAGATGGATCCACTAGCTAATAACCTATGTGGGCACACAGTTATGGGATAAGGAAGGTGTTACTAGAAACCCGGCCTAACATGGGGAGAGCTTCCACTCGGTGCTAAGCAATAAATTGCCATAGAGTAGTTCATTCTTTTTTAGCATTATTACACATGAGAGGGATGCCATTGGCCTACCAACCCAAGGTACATTATTACACACATGAAAGGGTGCCATAAGCCTACCGATTCAAGGTACATTATTAAACACATGAAAGGGTGCCATAAGCCTACCGATTCTAGGTACATCATTAGGATAGCTCATTGAATCCTCATGAAAGGGCTACCATTTGGTCTACCAATTCAAGGTTTATCATTACATTAGTTCATAGACTCATCATGAAAGGGCTACCATTGGTCTACCGATTCAAGAAAAAGCCTAGAAATCTTCATTAATCATTCATGAAAGGGATTCCATTGGCCTACCGATTCAAGGTTCATTAAGTCAAGATACTTTTAGTTACACAAGAAGAGGATGCCCTAAGCCTTTCAATTCATGGTACGCTATACATTGAGGAAACCTTCACAAAATGTAATCATAATTCATAAGTGTATAATTGAGAATAGCCTTTCAACAACACAATTTCATTATAGTCATGATCACATTACTTTCAATATACTCACAAAGCATGTACATAAGCATCATGATTATACAAAAATCTCACAATTTGCCCTTAAAGGACCATGAATCCTAATTCACCAACACACGTATGATTACTATAATTAGGCATGAATAATAAGATGATTCACGTAATTAAACTACTACAAGAACAATTCCATAATATTCATCTTACTACAATTCACCCACATCACAAAGTCATAAATTAGGATTATGGAAAATTCATGGATTCATGGGAGATTTTATCATAAAACCACCGTAAATAAAAATTCATTCATAATATATGATAATCAAATCATTGAAAACTCTTTTAGGAAGAATCCATGACATGGAGTGAAAACCCTAGGTTCTGGAGAATTTTCTTCTTTGAAATTGAAAGTTTGAAGGCTCCATGGAAGAAAGCCTTCCATGAATCAAGACTACCATACATTAGTTGAAGATTCTTCACGAAATTGAGTGGAAAAGATGAGTTGTTGAGCCCTAGACCTTGACTTATTCTTCTTCTTCAATGGAGATTTTAGAGAGAGAAATATTTGGAAGGGTTGAGTTGGTTATGATTTGGATTTGGGAATTATGAAGTGAAAAGGGGTGGTTAATAGTTTAAAAGGTCTTAAATAAGTCTAAATAATCAATATAAACCGGCTTTACTTCAATGTAACTAACCTAGGAATTTACCAACTTACCCACAACTTGGCTGAATTGGACAGCCTTCAGGTGTGACCCACGATTGGGTGACCTACGGACCGTAGGTTGACCTACTGGCCGTCCTGCAGGTCCGTAGGTCAGGGTCAGAGAGTGGACAATTTGGGGAAGCTCCAGCCTTGACCCACGACCCCCACCTACGGGGAGTGGGTCCACCCACGGATCGTGGGTGCCCTTTCGTGGGTAGGCTACCTTTATGCAACTTTTGGGGCTGGCTCAAGGTCCTCCTCAAGGACCCCTTGGGTGGTCCTTGGGGGGTCGTACCTTGACGCCCTAACCCTAAAACCTTCATACTAAGTTCGGGAAGTCATTCTACACTTCCAAACCCCACATCAAATTCAAAAACCCTCATGTAAGGCTCTAGTTTCACTCACTAGTTTTCTGGGTGTTACATTATCTCTCCCTTGGGAACATTCGTCCTCGAATGACATTTCTAAACACCTTACGGAATTAAGAACTCAAGACTAGCAGCCCATCATGCTTGAAACATCATAACAATGCACAAAACAAGGAGGAAATATCACCTCTATCTCAATATACTCAATGCAACACAAGGAAGTAGGAACTACATCTAACAACCCATTATGCATGAAAACTTCAACATTTCAACATTCATAGAAGGAACTACCTTCTCCAACTCAAAACATGCTTAACCATAACATCATGAATAAATTTATCCAATTACTCTCAAAAGAACATTTAAGCATGTTCAACAATTCATCTCATGAAGTCAAATAGGCAACTCATACTAAATGCACATCAACATGAGGAATAAAAATCATGAAAACTCATTTTACTACTAAACATGAATTTCATCAAGAACATGCATAACATAAGGAAATCATGGAAAAACTCATACAATACATATGACTCCAAAACATGAAACAAGTCACAAGGAACTCTTTGTCTTAAGCTTGAATAGGAATAGAAGAAAGAGAATGAGGATATCATGATTTCTCATTGGCCCTGGGCCTCCCAAGTAGCACCCTCAAATAAAACTCTTACTCGTCAACATTTTCATGGAAGGAACTTCCTTACTCTTCTATTTCTTAACTTGCTGGTCTAAGATCCCAACCGGTACTTCTAACTTAGAGAGGTTCTCATTAAGCAACTCTAGCTCATAAGAAACCTTACCACACCACTCAAGGTCTCATATGAGCCTAAAAAACCAGGACTAAACTTCCCAAAACTTACTACAGCTCTCAAGGTGAGAATTTCAAACAAACCTAACTCATGAATATCAAGAACACTCAACAACCTTACTATCTAAGCACATCATCTCCCCCTTGGGAGTAAGCCTATACAGACTCTTCTAAGCCTCATTTCATTCAATTCTAAGGTTGGAGCAAGTCATCACTAAGCCTTCACACCCATCACAGAAGATGATTCTAAACCAAGGTGAATTACTCTTCTATCCTTCTTAGAGGATTCTACCCACTCAACATATCTAGGCATTTCTAAAACACCCTATTCATCAAATCTTTCAACATACCTCAAAACTCATCATGACTTTCTACCAACAAACACACATAACCATAATGCAACCCATTTACACTAAAGGATATCATCTAAATCTTATCATATCAAGTCCTATCTAGTCACATAGCCATAATTGGCATCACTACTAACCTTTTCTCCCTCGATCCTTGTAGTATTAGCCCTTTGAGTAGTCACATCTTGAAGACCATCGGATAAGGAATAAGAGAGAGACACTATAGAGTTAAACTCTATGGCATGACTTGGAGTAATGAAAGAAAGTAAGATTTCCTAACATCTTATAGCCTCTCATTCATAAATGTGGCGCGCTTCAAACTCATGAACAAGACTCTACTAGAAGTGGCTTATGAGA
Source organism: Solanum etuberosum (assembly GCA_029582245.1). Taxonomy (NCBI): domain Eukaryota; kingdom Viridiplantae; phylum Streptophyta; class Magnoliopsida; order Solanales; family Solanaceae; genus Solanum; species Solanum etuberosum. The sequence continues at coordinate 19,913 of JAJONR010006199.1, read as the reverse complement.
CATCATCCTAAAATCATCCCAAAATCTTATGCTCTAATACCATGTTTTTCATGACCCGAGCCTACATCCTGGACGTGACACGGCGTACAAGACTCTGAAGAGCTTCATACAAGCCTCATAGCATTCATAACATAAGACATAAGAAAATAGTGCAGAATTTAAAAAACTTTTATCCATACAATCGAAGTCTTTATTTAAAGGCAAGCGGAAGTCTAACTTTGTCTCACATGGCCATCTAATACAACTTTGAATGAACGATAGGGTCACAACCCTTCAACATAGTTCGAAACATAAAATGACATAAAAGAAACTACTAAAGACTCATACATCCTCGAATCTTGAGGACTCACCACAAGCTAGGAGAATAGTCGATCCAAGATTGAATCCAAAGAGATCACCTTAAGAACCAGAACCTACACTTTGTAGAAAAATGTAGAAGAAATATGGGTTAGTACAAAAATGCACTAAGTATGATAGCCATGCAAAAATCATGCTAAAAAGGACATTTTAGTTGAAAAGAATGTTATATGCCAAATTTGAGAAACATCATGAACTTTAGTATAAAAACATAGGTCACAAGAATGTTCCACATATAAACCATCATAACATAATAGAACCATCATCTTAGGCAACCCTAACTTATACTTGTGTAATGTATAAATGGCATCCCATAATACCACACATACTAAGTACCACCTCGAGGCCACCATAACATACTTACCATTCTTCATTCTCATCCTTAGTTAATACTGATAGATAAGAAACATTCTCATTTAATAAGTCATGTCAAGGAAAACAACTCATAGCAACAATCCAAGTTAAACATTCATCATTACATTTCGCCTTCAAGTCAACATTCTCATTAGCATCATTATAGGCACATTCATTTCATTAGACATTATGACATTTGAGAAACACACCATAGCCACTCTCAAAGCCTACTCGTGCAATGCATGAATGGCATCCCATACTACCACCCACAGTTTATAGAACATCTTGAGTAACCATAGAACATAACTCACATGATAGGAATAAGCCCTAACCAACATAGACCATGTGAGAAAACCATGAAATCCGATGTCTATCCCACAACGTAAAGGGTTAGTCTACTTGCCTAAGGTAGGATCGGTAACTTATCTTAGGTGGATCCACTAGATAATAACCTATGTGGGCACATAGTTATGGGATAAGGAAGGTGTTACTAGAAACCCGGCCTAACATGGAGAGAGCTTCCACCTTACAATATCCACTCGGTGCTAAGCAAAAAAAATTCATAGAGTAGTTCATTCTCTTTTAACATTATTACACATGAGATAGATGCCATTGGCCTACCGACCCAAGGTACATTATTACACACATGAAAGGGTGTCATAAGCCTACCGATTCAAGGTACATTATTAAACACATGAAAGGGTGCCATAAGCCTACCGATTCAAGGTACATCATTAGGATAGCTCATTGAATCCTCATGAAAGGGCTACCATTTGGTCTACCAATGCAAGGTTCATCATTACATTAGTTCATATACTCATCATGAAAGGGCTACCATTTGTCTACTGATTCAAGACAAAGCCTAGAATACTTCATTAATCATTTATGAAAGGGATGCCATTGGCCTACCGATTCAAGGTTCATTAAGTCAAGATACTTTTAGTTATACAAGAAGAGGATGCCCTAAGCCTACCAATTCATGGTACGCTATACATTGAGGAAATCTTCACAACATATAATCATCATTCATAAGTGTATAATTGAGAATAACCTTTCAACAACACAATTGCATTATAGCCATGATCACATTACTTTCAATATACTCACAAAGCATGTACATAAGCATCATGATTATACAAAAATCTCACAATTTGCCCTTAAAGGACCATGAATCATAATTCACCAACACACCTAGGATTACTAAAATTAGGCATGGATAATAACATGATTCACGTAATTAAACTACTACAAAAATAATTCCATAATATTCATCTTACTACAATTCACCGACATCACAAAGTCATAAATTAGGGTTATGGGGAATTCATGGATTCATGGGAGATTTTATCATAAAACCACCATAAAATAATAATTCATTCATAATATATAATAATTAAATCACTGAAAATATTTTTAGGAATAATCCATGACTTGGAGTGAAAACTCTAGGTTTTGGAGAATTTTCTTCTTTGAAATTGAAAGTTTGAAGGGTCCATGGAAGAATGTTTTTCATGAATCAAGACTACCATACCTTAGTTGAAGATTCTTTATGAACTTGAGTTGAAAAGATGAGTTCGTGAGCCCTAGACCTTGACTTCTTCTTCTTCTTCAATGGAGGTTTTAGAGAGAGAAATATTTGGAAGGGTTGGGTTGGTTATGATTTGGATTTGGGATTTATGAGGTGAAAAGGGGTGGTTAATAGTTTAAAAGGTATTAAATAAGTCTAAATAATCAATATAAACCGGATTTACTTCAATGTAACTAACCTAGGAATTTACCAACTTACCCACAACTTGGCCGAATTGGACAGCCTTCAAGTGGGACCCACGATTGGGTGACCTACAGACCGTAGGTAGACCTACTAGCCGTCCTACAGGTCTGTAGGTCAGGTTCAAAGAGTAGACAATTTGGGGAAGGTCCAGCCTTGACCCATGACCCCCACCTACGGGGCGTGGGTCCACCCACGGATCATGGGCGCCCTTTCGTGGGTAGGCTACCTTTTTGCAGCTTTTGGGGCTGGCTCATGGTCCTCCTCAAGGACCCCTTGGGTGGTCCTTGGGGGGTCGTACCTTGACGCCATAACCCTAAAACCTTCATACTATATTCGGGAAGTCCTTCTACACTTCCAAACCCCACATCAAACTCAAAAACCCTCACGTAAGGATCTAGTTTCACTCACTAGTTTTTCGGGTGTTACAGTGCCAACCCTGGGAAAAGTCCAACTCGGTGATGGATATGGACCTTCGGCGAACCACCGAATAGATCAGCGACAAGGATAAAGTTACAGGAGTTCAATGGTGAAGAGGCAAGTCAAGATGGCGACGGAGAGGGATACTTGGCGCACCACCGACCTGGTCGGTGATGCTCGACTAATTCCATCGATTAGTCCAAAAGCTGAAAATCTGGAAGAGTATAAATGTGAAATTTCAAAAGAGTTCAAGTAGTTTTGAAATTTGAGGGAATGTTCTGAGTGTTTGAGAGTTCTTACATTTAGTTTTTGATCCAAAACGCTGTTCTTGAAGTTTTGAGTAGAATTTTAAGTTGGGTTTTGATTTTTAGGTGATTTGAAGCATTGTGAAAACTCGAATTTTGTTACCCAACTGATGGAGAACATAATTAGTACTATTTTCCTGCTTTTTATAATGTGTGGCTAAACCTCCATTCTTGGGGGTGTGATTATGTGATTAATTATCTCAATTAGCTTATGGGTGTTAGTAACTACTTATTTAATTGTTGATTTGAATTGGGTTAGATTGATAACTAAATTTTAATTCATGAAATGTAGTTTCAAATGTAGTTCTAGCCTAGTATTCTATGCTTGCTTGAGAAAGAGGTTTTAGAATTAAGGTTATCAATTGATGATTGTAGTGATTGGGTTATTGTGGATTCAGCTTGAGAAAGTGAATCCTAAATTCGATCATACCAATCTAGCTCGAGAGAGTAGATTAATTGAGGTTTTGGGATGTTCATAATTATTATGCTTGTCGAGGTTCAAGAGAACTAGCTTGAGTCGTGATATTTGATCAAGAGATGGCTATTACATCTAAAGTCTAGCCTACCCACTAAGATTCAACGCATTTAGTAACTAGTAATCACTCGTATAGTGAAATTGGCAATTAATCGATCACAGCCCCAAGGATTCCTCTCTACTTGAATACTCCCTATTTTCGTAGTTGTTAGTTGACAAACCTAATCCCCCCATTTGACACTAGTTGTTAACCCCTATAATTTACTTTAATTGTTTCGATAAATTCTATTCCTACAATTGACTAGAACACACCTTTCACTTCGTAATTGAATTCTCTACCGTATCACTGCATGTGGGATCGACCCCAACTCTTCGTTGGGTTTATACTAGATTGCGATCTCCTACACTTAGAATTGGATGAAGTGTAGTTGAATGTTATCAAAAATGGCGCCGCTGCTGGGGAGTGGTGTTTAGAATTCTTTTAGTGAAGTTTGGTTGTGATCTAATCTTGTTTGTAGTTGAATCAATTTTTTTTGTGTTGTTGGCTGCTCTTGAATAGGTGACGAGATGAGTGTGAACGGTAGCAATGCTAGCCAACTTGGACATCATGATAACATTGGTAACTTGAACGATGTCAATGAAGCTCAATTGGGTAGTGTGGGTGCTATTCGGTTACATCTGGTCGTAGGAAATGTGGTATTCCATGTGACTAGCATGATGTTTCAGCTATTGCAAATGAAAGGTTTATTCGGAGGCCTGGCTCATGAGTATCCCCATGGCCATATTGGGAATTTTGTGGACATGTGTGGTCCATTCTCGTTCAAGAACATCTCACATGAGTCAGTCCGACTGCGGTTGTTCCCTTTTTCTTTGATGGGGGGGGGGGTAACAATGTGGTTAGCTGACCTACCAAGCGACTCGATTACGTCTTGGGTAGAGCTTACTGATGCGTTCTACATAAGATTTTTCCCTCCTTCGAAGATGATGGAATTGATAGATAATATTTAGGGCTTCAAACGATTGGATGGTGAACCAATCCATGAGACATGGTTGAGGTTTCAGAAGTTGTTGCTCCAATGTCCAACTCATGGACTCCCGAACAACGTGTTGTTACAACATTTGTATCAGATTCTAGATTCAGTCAACAAGGGTGTGGCAGACCAACTTGTTCAAGGAGGAATTATGCAGCAACCTTTTGAAATAGCTTCTACTCTCCTTGATGGAATGACGAAGATAAACCATGCTTGGTACACTAGGGAAGATCAAGTGTCTCCTTTGAATTTCAGGAAGACAAAGGAACAAATAGAAAAGGACCAAGAGCGGGATGAAAACATGGCTGAAATGATGACCCAAATGGATCTTTTGTCAAAACATGTCATGGGTAGTCGTTCTAAAGCTGTAAATGCGGTCGGAGTTAGCGGACTAAATCCCAATGATGCGCACTTTGAAGAATTGTACAATGAAAAAGTACACTTTCTAGCAAATCAGGGAGGAGGTTTCCGCCAAAACTATCCAAGGCCAGGCGGGAACCAAGGTTGGACTAGAGAGCGTGATGAAGGTTGGAAGGACCGTGATAGGGAGTGGCCTGACCATGGTAGAAACTGGAGGGAGTGAGACGGTGACAAAGAGAGATATGTACTTCCCCATGAGCGTAAAAAGCCAAAAGAGTAGAGGGCTGACCCAGAAAATTTTCGTACCAAAGATATGCTTGCACGCATTCTCAATAAAGTGGAAGGGTCGGACACAGTTCTCATAGAAGGGCCAAATCTTGTCCTACCTAAACCCGAGGCAAAAAGGGGGTCTACCAAGTGATACCTTGGTTAACCTAAAGAATGAATCTTGAAGGAGTATCCTCGTCGTGCCACGATGTTAAATAAGGCGCTTCTTGGGAGGCAGCCCAAGTTTTTGAGCTTTTAATATTGTTGATTGAATAACGAGTGTTGAATATGCAGGTTGAAAATTCAAAATTTTGGGAAAATGAGCAAATAGGCGAGCCCGTGCACTAATCGGCAACTCGCTGAACAGGTCGGTGAGACCGAGTTGGATCACCTTTTTGACCAACAAAATTGTTGAAGGTTCTGTAAACTTTGGTGTACAAAATAGCCATTCGGTGCATCGCCGAATGGTCGGCGACATAAGTGAGCGTCGTCGACTGGCGCGCGAATAAAAGGGTCAAAAGGCCAAAACCATTTTTAAATTCAAAAACTCCCTTCATTTCCTAATTTTCGACCTTTGCACTTTCACAACTATATTTTTTATCATTGTTCTTGTTATTTGCGTGTGGGGATCAATTGCTCGGGGGGATTTCGTACACTTTTGCTTATCGATTCTCTAGCCTAGCACTCGTTTATCTACTTTTGAGGTTGGTTATCCGAACCCCGTATTTAAATTTTGGTAGTTTCAAATGCATGATCGTATCCCTGTTGATTTGTTTGCGTAGTAATGTTTGTTTGGAATGATCGTTGTCAATTTGTTCCCGTGATGTCTCGTGTTGTACTTGTTAGCCTTTATTTGTGAAATCTTGTGTGTTTACATGATTAAAACTGTGGGTTCTGTAGTTAAATATGTTGGGTCTGGTGTGGGTGAAGTCTGAGTAACCCCAATTTCACCGATTGACTGATTTTACCCAATGATAGAGCGGGTGACGTCATTCTTAAGGGCAAAAGATGTTGATTGGTCAATTTTGGATAAATCGGGGGAAGTTTGAGTACCCCGAAGTCATTAATGTTATGGGTCTGGCTTAATTGCATAGAATGGGTATTTTGTTCTCTTGGGCTGCGGGTTAGAAATTGAAGGTCGAGGTCAAAATCTGGCACGAAGGACCATTCAGCGAGCTTAGTCAAGCTCGCCGAATGGTTCGGCGGTTCGCCCAACACCCCATAGATCACCATATTTATCCTTCGAAATTGTTGAAATGGTTCTGTAACATTCGGCGATACGTTTGAGCTCACCGAGTTCACTAGGCGACTAGCCTAATGTCTGTTAGATCGCCCTTCTGCACTCTAAATTATAGAAATTGTTCTGTAACTTTCGGCGAGCTAATTCTAGTTTGCTGATTCGTGTCGGCGATTCACCGAAAGGCCTTGGACATCGCCGAACTGTGTTGAAATTTTGAAATTTTTGGGTCTGAAACATTTAGCGAGCCCGATCTAGTTCGTTGAATGTGTTCGGCGACTTGCAAGTGAATCGGTGAGCTTTCCTGCATATTGTTCAAAGTTGATAATTTTTTGAATTGTTTCTAACGTATTGGTCTATTTTATGTTGTTTTGAAGATATGGCTAGACCTAAGGTTGCAGGTAGAAATCAACCACCCCACAAGCATGCAAGGGGTATTGTGATCAACGAGGGTGCTGCACCCTCCCGTAATCCTCAAACTAAACTCCCTCCAACAGGGGGGAAATGAAAGGGACAGGGGCCCGTACAACCGAGTCCGGCTGAGGAGAGCTCTGATAGTATGGGTGTCTATTCCACCCACCTCACCTCATCAAAGTCAGACGGTGAGGGGAACTCGAGGGAGAGATCACCAATCTCCATGTCTGAGCCAGAAGATGATCAGACCCTCCAGACTAGGAGAGCGGAGCTACGCTCCAAATCTTTACATAGTCCAGCCAGGATACCAGTACCTCCTACGCCTCCTCCACCTCCGGCTCAGATTGTCGAGCAGGTACCTCCGATTCCACAAGTTCAGGCACCCCCACCCCGGTCATTGAACAGACTGAAGGCCGCGAGTTTGAGGACCATCCTTGAGGAAATGAGATTGTCTATAGACGGAGTAGTAGACAAGAATTCGGAGGTGTGGAACACTATCAAGTTCCACAAGTTCGAAATCTTCACCAAGCCCCGAGGCTCCTATATTCCTACCTGGGATCGTGAGTTCTATGCGGAGTACGACAAGCTAGTGACTAAGGGGAAGAAGAAGGACAACTCATTCAAGCCGGTAGATCATGTGGTGGTGCGGGGCAAAAAGGTTAAATGCAGCAGAAGCAACATCAATAAGGTGCTAGGGTGTACAAGGAATGTCATCCACTTCTTGGTGGATCAGATACAAAAGAAGACCCTCAATGAATTGAAGGGTTGGTTTTCTCCATTGATCTCAGACATCACACCGCCATGGATTGAGGCGGGTGTCCCAATAGAGAAGAAAGATCTGAATGTGGCTGCCCGATACTGGTTTGGGTTCATCAGCAACACCTTGACGTCATCACAAAACGAGTCTATTCTCAGGCATCTGAAGGCTGCATTGCTGGGCTGAATCTTGGATCGGGAGATACTATACCTCGGTCTGATTATTGAGCAGGAGATGGCCATGAGGGCCAAGCAGAGTCATACCTCTCTCCCATTCCCAGTCTTGATTACAGAGTTGTGCAGGCGTGCCCGGGTACCTTTGATTAAGAAGACGGATGTGTAAGTGGCTCCCACTTCTTCTACTGACATCCGAATGATAGAGGCTGAGTACACTAGAGATGAGGCCGAGTGGAAGAGAGTTGCACCGGTGGATGCTTCCCCAGTGGTTGATGTGGAGATGTTGTCGAAAGAGGCAGTCCTTCCTACTCAGTCCGGTGAGCCTTCAGGTACCCCTGGCACTTCGACTACTACTCCCTCTAATTCTTTTGCTGCTCCTAGTTTTTCTACTGCTGATGCTTCCCAACCCCCTTTGACCTAGGCTATGCTGGTCAAGATGGGCCACCAAGCCCATTCTGCTGATGTGCGTGCTTCCTGAGTTAAGGTTGTTATCCCCGGGATGATTGAGAGGGCCATTACATCTGCTTTGTCTCCTATATGGGCTAAGTTAAGAGAGCACCGAGAGCTTATTGATGCCTATGGTTTCTCTTTGGACAACCTCATGGTGTGAGTGGAGGCCTGTGAGCAGGGTAGGAGCCAGTCTGAGGATGTGACAGCCTTGAAGGCCGATATTGTTGGGTTGAGACGTGACGTGGAATAGCTAAAATCCATGGATATGTCCATGTTATTCGATACAGTAGAACTCCCTAAAGTTCCAAGCACAGATTTCCCAGCCAGTTTTGAGATCCCTCCGGCTACTACGATTGGAGATGTTGCAAGGTTTTATGAGGATGCTTAGTCAGAGGATCCCGAGACTGATGAGGAGGAGCTTGGTGTTCGAGATGCATTTGTATATGATGACTTAGAGGACCTAGAGGGGGCTATGGTACAGACAGTCGTGGACACATCTATGGTTGGCTCTCGTGGAGCAAAGGATAGTGTGGAGTCAGGCACTGATGCCCAGATTGAGGGAGTCACAGTAATGCAGAGTTCACCACAGGCTTAGCCTGATAGGGGGATTTAGACTCTCCTTTAGTTTCTTGTTAGACTTTTTATTTCTTTGCATTTGAGGACAATTACTAGTCTAGTTTGGTGGGGTGAGGTATATTCATACCTACCTCTTTTGGGCTATTTTTATGGATATTATGTGTTTTGTGTGATTTCTTGTGTGAATGTTGGATTTTGTTGGTATATATTTGTTTTTGACCCATTGAGTTTAATATTGATGTTGGTTTTGAACCAAATTAAAAATTGCCACCTTTTGATATTATAAATGTAGTTGTTCTCTTGCAATTTTGAGTGTCGGTTACGATCAATACCGATGACTTAAATAGTGATCTTGATTGAACGATATGTGTGTGCGGCTCCAATGAGGCAAATTGAGTTGCATATTTCATATGTGAACTCTTTGTGACTAGCCGGTTGTTGAGTTGACCTCTTGTGATGATCGTTGCACGCAAGCTGAAAATTGTAGAGTCTTGTTTGATGATTGTGTTGAATGCCATGTGTGGTGAGATTTCCTTGAAATATGTGTGTGGTAATACCTAGAACTTGCCCCGTTAGTCCAATTGACTAATGTAGGTGAATAATAGAGATGATCTTAGGCACAATTTGTTAAGAGTGAACCAAAATTACTATTATACCTCTTTGTGAGTGTGTGAACCTAGCTTGGCACCATTTGATCCTACCCTTTTCTTTGTATGAAACATGAACAACTTTGACCTCTTTATCCCATCACCTATAACCTTCATGAAGCATTGGTTCGTTTGAATAGCCAACTTAGGCCAAAAGCCTAAGTTGGGTTGTGGTGAAAAAAGAGAAAAGTCAAGAAGTTTGTAAAAATCTGCCTTTGATGAATTGTGCTGAAAAAGATGGAACCCCTCCATATAAAAAAAATGAGAAAAGGAAAAGAAGAAAAAGATTGAAAAAGAAAGAGAACGTTAAAACAAAGTTTGCGCAATGGATAAAAGACATGGGGTGTCCAATCAATCATGCTTAAAAGAGCATAGGGTGGATTGTCAAAATCATAAAGTGTGAAAGAGAAGGAGAAAAAGTGAAATGCAGGCCATGCTTCATGAGGGTAGAAGTCACTAAGCCAAAATGACCATACATTTACCCTCAGCCCCGTTACAAGCCTTGAAAGAACTTTGTGATCTAGAGTGAGCTGAAAGTCATGTTGGTTGGAAAATACGGGCAAGCCTATGGGTAGAGTCATGCATGTGTTTGTCTTTGAGAGTGTGAGAGTTGCTTTGATTCCGAAATTCTGAAAATTTGATGAGTTTTTTGTGAGCATGGAATCATTCTTGGTGTGAGGGTATTTGAATGCTTTTGTTGAGCTTGAACTTGCATTTGAAGCAAGCATTCTGATCTTGAGTTCTATTTGATAATGGCTAGTAACACTTTGAAACTTAGAATGCACAATTGAACATTACATGAGTAGTCTGAACCTCTTGTGTGCATTCATGTTGAATCTTGAGTAGCACTACCTGTAGACATCATTGTTGAACTGATTGATCTCGTGTTTTACTTGAGGACAAGCAAAAGTTTAAGTTGGGGGTGTTGATGAGTCTGGAATTTCTACTCATTTAGGGTTTATTATTCATAGTATTAGTGTCCTCAATGCTTATTTTATGCTCTAATTGATATTTAAATGCTAATTTGCAGCTATGAAGGCAAAAGAGTAAGGCAAGGACATTACCGGGCAAAACGGAGCGAAAAAGTTCAAAAAAACTGAAGATAAGGAAAGCTTACGATCGCCAAGACCACTCAGCGATTCGCCGAGTGGTTCTTCAGCTCGCCAAAAGTTACAGCGTGCTAGCCCTGGGAAAAAGCAACTCGGCGATGGACATAGACCTTCGGCGAACCGCCGAATGGATCGGCGATAAGGATCCTGATCGCCTAAAATTACAAGATTTGAATGGTGAAAAGACAAGTCAAGACAGCGATGGAGAGGGACACTTGGCGTATTAGTGACTTGGTCAGCGATACTCGACTAATTCAGCCGATCAGTCCAAAAGATGAAAATCTGGAAGAGTATAAATGCGAAATTTTAAAAGAGTTCAAGGAGAAATTTTGAGGGAATGTTCTGAGTGTTTGAGAGTTCTTATATTGAGTTTTTGATTCCAAACGCTATTCTTGGAGTTTTTGAGTAGAATTTTAAGTTGGGTTTTGATTTTTAGCTGATTTGAATCATTATGAAGACTCAAATTTTGTTACTCAACTGATGGAGAACATAGTTGGTAATATTTTCCTGTTTTTTATAATGTGTGGCTAGAACCTCCATTCTTGGGGGTGTCATTAGTGATTAATTGTCTCAATTAGCTTATGAGTGTTCGTAATTACTGATTTAATTATTGATTTGAAGTGGGTTCGATTGATAACTTAGTTTTAATTCATGAATTGTAGTTGCAAATATAGTTCTAGCCTAGTATTATATGCTTGCTTGAGAAAGAAGTTTTATAATTAAGGTTAGCAATTGATGATTGTAGTGATTGGGTTATTGTGGATTCAGCTTGAGAAAGTGAATCCTAAATTTGATCATACCAATCTAGCTCGAGAGAGTAGATTAATTGAGGTTTTGGGTTGTTCATAATTGTTATGCTTGTCGAGGTTCGAGAGAACTCACTTGAGTCATGATAGTTGATCGAGAGATGGCTATTACTTCTAAAGTCTAGCCTACCCACTAAGATTCAACACTTTTCAGTAGCTAGTAATCACCCGTATAGCGAAATTGGCAATTAATCGATCACATCCCCAAGGATTCCTCTCTACTTGAATACTCCCCTGTTTTTCTCAGTTGTTAATTGACAAATCTAATCCCCCATTTGACACTAGTTGTCAACCCCTACAATTTACTTTAATTGTTTCGATAAATTCTATTCCTACAATTGACTAGAACACGTCTTTCACTTCGTAATTGAATTCTCTACCGTATCACTCCCTGTGGGATCGACCCCAAATCTTCATTGTGTTTATACTAGATTGTGATCGCCTACACTTAGAATTGGATGAAGTGTAGTTAAGCGTTATCAGGTATTGAGATAGATCCTAAGAAGACGGATGCGGTCAAAAGTTGGCCTAGACCTCTAACCCCTTTGGATATTAGGAGTGTCTTGGGTCTAGCCGGTTACTATAGAAGGTTTATTGAAGGGTTCTCTTCGATTGCTTCTCCATTGACGACATTGACTCAAAAGAAGGTTAAGTTCATATGGTCTGAAGCGTGTGAAAGGAGTTTTCGAGAACTACAACAAAAAGGATTTTTAGCGGCAATTAAATATACCTTTAGTGGTAATATATATTGCAGCTAAAATATTTACCGGCCATTGAACTTTGGCCGTTGATATTGGTGTCGCTAAAGCCTTTAGTGGCCATTCAACGAAATGCTGGTAAAGATATATTCAATTGCTACTATAAATCACTTTCTTTAATGGCAATTGTGTAGCGGCAATTATTATGGATGCTAAATGCAATCTGAAATTTTCTAATTGTACCCTTTTAGTGTCCATTTTTATGGCCAATAAATTTAATTAAATTGCCACTAAATGTCATAACCTTTAACATCAATTCATTTTTGGAAATTATGATGGCTATAATAAATGTCTTATATTTTCCTTTTAGCGTCTATTTTTATGGTCTGTAAATTTAATTAAATTACCGCTAAAAATACACAAGAGTATAGCCACTAACGATACTGACTGTTATATTCTTCCAAAAGAATGATATAATTTGCTAATGGATCCAACTAAAATATTAGTAGCCCTTTAGGTGCAATGAAGTAAATATATATCACTATGAATTAATAAAAATATAAATATTGCTCTTTAGATCTAACAAACAAAAGAAAGTTATAACTTACACAAAATATTATTGTAATAACGTTGAAAACATATATTGATTGAACTAAATAACTAATGTTATTATATAATCAATCCTATCAAAGAATACAAATCATAGTCTTCAAATCATTTCCACAACTCTTCATCATATTGAAATCTTTTAAATGCTAAATTTTCGAACATCAAATTGTATGACCTGAAATAATAATATAATTGTGTTAATAAATGAAATATATCGTAAAAAATATCACAACACAACTAAACAATTATTCATTTCCTAGATATTAACATATTTGTCTTGGATTATACAAATCTAAATTCTTCAAATATGTCCATCGAAATAAACTAAGAAGGCAATGTTCTTAGCGTCATCATGTAGACAATCGCACCAAAGGTAGATGGATTCAATATGTTCTCAAACAACCCAAAGTCACTAGAAAATCATGGAAAATGATATAATTGGACAAAACAAGGAATAATATTTAGATTAATTAAGTTATTTAGCTACAATAAGATAGTTTCAGATGCATCCATGATTCGGTTCATAGGCATCTCTCTTGCTAGCAATAGTATAAAGTCTTTTTGAAGTTCCATCTCTCAAAGCAAAAAAACTTTAGGAGAACAACTATTTGGAATCGACTCTCAAAGAATTTATATAAAATGTAATCTAATAAACAACAAGTATTTTGAGAAAGATAATTTAATGACCTATCTGCAGGCAAAAGTATAACAACAACATTGTGGGAAATTTCAAAAAATACTCTGAGAAGTATTGAGAGGCACAAGAATTCATAATGACACTTGATTCGCTACATTTTAAGTTCAAAACCAAAGAACAGAGAAAACATAACTCCCTTGACTTTGAGAATTTGAGTTAGATTAACCAATTTGAGTAAGATTTCCCACTTAATAATTATTTATATCTATTCTTGAACATGTAAGCCACATTTACAAGTTTATGTATTTATCCAAGATATAAGTTTTGTTTCTGAATTTGAACACAAGACTAGCTAATTATCTCATCATAGCTAAAACACAAGTCAAGATAAAAAAATTAATTCATCAGGTGATGAACATACTGCAGTACAGATATGATCAAACAAAACTAGAAAAAGCAATATATGAGGCCAAGTTAAAACTGCAAAAGAACTATATCTCGAATTATAGGTGCTACATATCAACAAGAAAAATGGATATGGTATGGGTGCATTGCCACACAAATAGCAGTGTGTAACAAAAAAAAAGTATAGAGGAAAAATATAATAAGTAGACAACTTTAAATTGTAACAACCAAAATTAAATATGAGTAGTACCGTGAGTAGGTGGAGCTTCAAGCAACTCTCTCAAATCTTCATCATATTGAAATCTTTCACGTGCTAATTTTTTCAAACATCAGATTGTATAACCTTAAATAATAAAAGAAGTGAATATCATTGGATAACATTAAATATAAAAATAAATGTTCATGTACAGCTAATGCATCATAAATTTTGTAGACTAAATACATCGCTACAAAGCATCAGTTGTTTGAATTGTCGGCTACGGGAGTTGTCTTGCCAAGATATGGGTACATTTAGTTATGCACCTTGCTGACTTGCTAGAAAGTTGTCATTATAGGCTCAAAAATCTTTTCGATCAAGCAACAACGAGGGATAGTGGAAAAATATATCCTACAATAAAACCTAGTAGTGTAGCATTGTTCAAATTTGTAATACCTGACACAATGTGGGAATAAAGTTTTCGATAACGAAGAAAAATAATAGTGTCAAAGAATCGTGAAGCTAAAATAAAAACAACTGAAAAATTTATGAGCTAAAACAATAATAAACAATAGCAGAAATCAGAGATTAGCAGAGAAACAACATGCATAAGGTCAAAAATATATTGTCATAGCATAGAAAGATTATTTTCGCGGTCCCATTTTCTGTGAATATTTTTTGTTGTCTCTTCCAGGTGGTTCTTCCCTTCTCTTTTAACTATCGATAAACTTTCTAATGATGAAAATAGAAGACAATTTCGAAATTCAAACAGCCAAAACAAATATTATGCCACGCGCCTCTGGATATTTCATCATTTTGATGAAGCTAATCTCTGCCATGAAAAATTAATCTCTATTAAGTTTCCTGCCTTATTTCTTTTTTTCTGCAATCTTCAAGAGTAACTCTTTTTCATCTGCTCGTCAGTGTTTTTCTTATTGAAAATAAATTTTAGTGATTTTCATAATAACTAGAATATAAATTTGTTGACGTTTTATAATACTATATAGTATTAGAAACTACATACAAGCTTTATATGTGGCTATCTCTCTAATATCAAAATGATGGTAGAAAATACAATTAAAATGCTAATCAACCTTACTCTATTTTATTCTTCGAAGCAAAAAGTGCCTATATTTTGAGAATGTGTCTATATACATCAACATAATTAACCCTCTCGTATACCTAAAGGTTGAAGAACCTCAAAACTAAAGTATTCTTTCAACTTCATATAGTTACTCTTATACTTGCAATAACTGCTTGTCTAAATTACTAGTTATAATTGGACCTCTCTTATATTCAATGGAACCTTAGCCTAGTGAAACAAAAGGGATGGTATGACACTTATCTAAGGAACTATTTTTTTCAAAACCATGACTACATTCAAGGAAGACATTACTTATATTTGAGAAAGGAACACTCTTTCATGGAATTTCCATCATTTGAACTATTTAATGAACACTCTTTCTTATAATTCCAATCATTCAGACTATTTAATGAACAATCTTTCTTAGAATTCCCATCATTCAAACTATTTTAATCACAATATAATGAGCCAGAATTCTAGTTTTCCACAAGACCTACAATGCTAACAAACTAATTAGTTCCCAACTCAAATTTCTCATGAATGTGAAAAATTATATTATTCTCCCTATTTGGTTAAGTGCTTCTCTAAAGAGAGATTTGAAAAAATAACACCCTTTAATTGCTATAATAACCACAAGGTCCACGACTGGAAATCACTTTATAAGTAGCAACTTATTACCTTACGGACATATTCTGTAATAAGAACTCATTGAGCTCGAGTCGAAACTAGTTGAATTACTTCCCTTAGAGACCTTTTGAACCTCAACAATAAGGAAATACACAAAAAGCAAGAAGAAGAACCCCTTCTGCCTCTTAGAAGAACCATGACTTTTCAATAAATGTTTATATTTATGCACGACTGAATTACAAGACTAATATATAAGAAATGCAACATTTCTTACAACATATGTTTCTGAAGGCAACAACGTGAAGTAAGTCGTCGTTTCATTTCCTTCCGAATAGAATGCCAGTTGAGCTTTGCCACCAAAAGAGCTCAAAGAATATTTTTGTTAGATTTCCTTTTGAATCTAATGCCATACAATCTTACCAACGTATAGAACTCAAGCAAATACTTTGTTGTTGAAGTGTCCATCACTACAGAAACAAGAACTCAAGAACTATGCATCCTTTAAGTTAATAACATATATGACTATACTGTAAAAGGTAAGTGAGCTTAAGAGATAAGGTCAACTTTAAAATGAATACTCAATTGAACTTTAACGATAATAGGAGGAGAGTGAACTAGAGACTTAACCAAAAGTTGTTCGTGTCTAGGAACACTCACAAGATCTCAGTTTTCATCGCTGGAATTGATAATTTATTTACAATGCCACTCGTGGATGCAAGTAGTCAAACAAAAAAAACTTACTCTTGAATGTATTGTGAAGAATTAGGTCCAATAAGGAAATAATACACTTGTGGTAAACAAAGGTTATGAAATTTCAATTTATGTACAATATAGCAGAATAATGAAGTGTAGAATGGAATTCAAAAGTTTTAAAAAAAAGTTGTATTAACCATAATGTACTAGTATTAACCACTAATGTATGAACAAGTATGTCTTCTGTAGCACCATGAATCCACATATCTAATTCAATTAGAAATTATCTCATATAATAACCTACAAATTGTTAAGATTTTCCCAAGCATGGTGTTTCTTACTTTGTATGAACTGATATGTTATAGTGGATAAGAGCACATGAATGAAACATGTAAAATTAAGAATCAGAAGCTTCTATAATTAATCACGAGAATCTGAGGCATCAATCATCATTATACCAAATCAAGAGTGAACACAAACAAAAGCAGTTCTCAAAATTTATTTCGATGCCACTACTTGAGGAGAGCAGGGACATACAAAAATGAGGACTCAGGTCGGGAAATTAGAACATAATGGTGACATAATGTATTTAAAAGACTAATTCAAACTAAATCAGCTAGGTTATACATTTTTTGCAACATCCTAGGGTTAACAATCATATGCCGAGTAATTATAAGCATTTTTATCTAATTGTACTTTTAAAAATTGAACAAAAATCCCAAGTGAATACTTCTCATGTCTAAAGTATTTGGAATAGGGTATCCATTATCAGCAGCAGTGGGGGAGAGAGAGATGAGTCGGGTTACATGAGGATGGTGGTCAGCCACTGTGAAAAATTGATGAGTTTGGCGGCAATTGGAAATAGGTCCAAGTCCCAAGGATGCTCGTCGAAGACGGGGAATCAAATCCCACAAGTTTCCAGATGAAAGATTTCTTTGGATGCGTAGATTTGTTTGTGATATGAAGAAAATAATTGGAAGGAGTAGGTAAATGTCGTGAAAAGAACTAGAGGGAAATATAAAATAGTACAAAAATTTCTTTCAATTATTAACATTTTTGTTGCCCTTTCTTTTTATTGCCTCTAAAAAGGTATGTTTTTCCGCCTAAATTTCATTTTCTAGTAAATAATCATATTATATGATAAATTAGTGGCAACTAAATAATTATCACAAAATAAATATCGCTAAAGGCATTTTTTCTGGTAGTGGAGAATTGAAAGATAGACTTACTTCTACTCTGGTGTTGACTTTATCGGAAGGGACATATGGTTTTTTCATCTATTGTGATGCCTCGAGAATTGGGTTAGGATGTGTCCTTATGCCAAATGGAAAAGTCATTGCCTATGCTTTAAGGCAACTTAATATTCATGAGAAGAATTATCCTACCCATGACCTTGAACTAGCGGCGGTCATTTTTGCCTTAAAGATTTAGAGGCATTACTTGTATGGTGTTCATATGGATTTCTTTACCGACCACAAGAGTTTGCAATATGTGTTTAATCAGAAAGATTTGAATCTTCGACAAAGAAGGTGGCTTGAATTATTGAAGGATTATGATATGAATGTTTCTATCACCCCAGTAAAGCGAATGTGATGGCAGATGCCCTTAGTCGATTATTGATGGGTAGTGTTGCTCATATTGAGGATGATAAGAAAGTGTTAGTTTGAGATGTTCATAGATTGGCCCGATTGGGTGTTCGGTTAGTTCACTCTATCAAGGGTGGTGTTGTTGTTCACAATGATTTAGAATCGTCATTTGTGGCTGATGTGAAGGCCAAGCAAGGTCTTGATCCAACTTTGGTTGAATTGAAGGAAGCGGTGCTTAAAAAGTCCGTAGAGACTCTCTCCCAAGGGGGAGATGGTGTACTTAGATATCAAGATCGTTTGTGTGTTCCTAATGTTGATGAATTGAGAGAGCATATTTTAGCAGAAGCCCATAGTTCTTGATATTCTATACACCCGGGAGCCACCAAGATGTACCGTGACTTGTGGGATATCTATTGGTGGAGTGGGATGAAGAAAGATATTACGGAATTTGTGGCTAAGTGTCCCAATTGTCAACAAGTGAAAGTTGAGCATCAAAAGCCGGGAGTTTTATCCCAAGATATTAGCATTCCTACTTGGAAGTGGGAAAACTTGAACATGGACTTCATTGTTAGGTTGCCTCGCATCCGGCGTCGACATGACTCGATTTGGGTTATTGTAGATCGGATGACGAAATCGACTCATTTCATTCCCGTCAAGGTTTCTTATTCGGCGGAGGACTATGCCAAGTTGTATTTGAAGGAAATGGTGAGGTTGCATGGAGTGCCCTTATCCATTATCTCCGATCGTGGTACTCAATTCACTTCTCAGTTTTGGAAATCTTTCCAAAAGGGTCTTGGTACTCGTGTTAAGCTTAGTACGGCTTTTCACCCTCAAACTGATGGTCAAGCAGAGCGTACTATCCAAACTTTGGAAGATATGTTGAGAGCATGTGTACTTCAAGGGTAATTGGGATGATCACTTGCCTTTGGTTGAGTTTGCCTACAACAATAGCTATCACTCAAGCATTGGTATGGCTCCATTTGAGGCCCTATATGGTAGGAGGTGTAGATCTCCAATAGGTTTGTTTGAGGTGGGTGAACTTGCCCTAATGGGTCCCAAGTTGGTACATGAGGCTATGGAGAAAGGTTGAAAATGGCTCAAAGTCCACAAAAGTCCTATGCCGACGACACAAGAAGAGATCTTGAGTTTGAGGTAAATGATTGGGTCTACTTGAAAATTTCACCCATGAAGGGTGTAATGAGATTCGGGAAGAAAGGGAAGCTTAGTCCCTGATATGTGGGCCAATATCATATTTTGACTCGAATTGGCAAGGTTGCTTATGAGCTGGCATTGCCTAATGAATTGGCATTGGTACTCCCAGTTTTCCATTTTTCATTGTTGAAAAAGTGTGTTGGAGATCCGACCTCTATAGTCCCCTTAGAAGGTTTGGGGTTTAAGGAGAATCTTTCATATGAGGAAATTCTGGTTGAGATTTTAGACCGGCAAGTTAAGAAGTTGAGAAATAAAGAAGTTGCTGCCGTGAAATTTCTTTGGAGGAACCCGTTAGTTGAGGATGCTACTTGGGAGGCCGAGGCAGATATGATGTCCCATTATCCTCATCTTTTTCACTCCGTCCCTACTCAATCTTGACGTATTTAGTTCCTCATGGTTTACTCATTATGTGTCATGTGTCTTAGATATTCCCATGATTTCCTCATTATGCATGATTTATGAAAAGCTTAAATTTTGAGAAAATGAGTTTACTTGATTGATTTCTACTTGTTTATGTGCATTTGAGTATGAGTTGCATATATACTTCATGATATGATGTTCTGAACATGCTTTATCTTGGAGTCGATGTTTCCTCCTCAGATATGGGCATTTATGTAATTTCATGCATGATGGGCTGTTAGATTAAATTTATACCTT
>JAJONR010006198.1:0-50240 GCA_029582245.1 Solanum etuberosum | reverse complement strand
ACAGGTACCCGGAGTTGTTTCCCATTGAAGCTATTCGAATGAAGTTCAAATTATACTCTTTATTCATTATTTTGTATATATTGACGTTAGGCAAACTTAGGCCGTTTATTATATTATTTTTTTATTTTATTACTTGTGTATATTGCATGTTAGTTTTACTTGTATATTTGTTTTTATCTCCTCCTCAATTTGAAAAAAATGAATTCAGTCGGGACCCACAATTGTGGATTTCGAAGGATGCCTAACACCTTACCTTCGGAATAACTTGAACCCCTTATCTAGAATCTAATGGTTTCGTAGACATTTTTATTTGGTTTCCTAGTTTTTCCTAAAATTAGGTGGCGACTCCTTTAAAACACTTTTTATTCTTAAAATTCTTTTAAAATTGACTTAATTGTTTAGTTTTTCGAGTCACCGCGACATTTCGCCCTATTTGAATAAAGTAGGGATGCAAACAGAGAGTTCGACAAAAAATTTAGCATTTGAGGAAAGTCCCAGAGTTATTATGGATGGAAGGTAAGAAATCCACTTGAAAGGTTGAGTCCAACATACAGAGAAGATATTCTCAATTATTTGATACTCCATGTACCTTTTTTTCTCTTTACCTTCGAGGACAAACATGTGTTTTAGTGGTGGATAATGTTATGACCCTCTTAATCGTTTTATGAATTTGAGTCCCTTTTATGATATCAATCCTTTTAGTAGCTTTTATAAATATTTTATGACCCATGGAAATGAGTGACATGATTTTCAGATTAAATAAAAGATTATTTTGTTGTTAACAATAATAGAAAAAAATAATTAAAAAATGGGCCAAGCCCAAAAAGAATTAAAAATAATAATAAATAAATAAAAATAAAATAAAGGGGAAAAGTGCAGCCCAAAAAAATAGCTTTGCACGCAAAAGCAGAAGCTGCGAAAGAAAAAAAAATATGGAGGAAGAAAATAAAAGAAAGGGAGAAAAAGAGGAGGAAAGAAAAGAGAAAATTTTGGATTTTCATTCTAAAACGTTAAGATAATGATTCTCGTCCTTTCCATTAAATTTTCATATAATTATGAACAGATTTTTAGGGTAAAACGTGTAGAATTTATGTTGAATTAAGAAAATATATCCTTAGGGTTCTTAGAATAAAATTTCGATTTGGGGATCGAATAACGATTCATTTTAACTAAAATTTGGCATGCAAGTTTGTTTTATCATGGGTGAACATAATGTGAAAGAAAATTTCAGATTGAAATTTGGTGGTTCGAGATGACATTTTGACCCGATTTTTGAGTCGGAACTAAATATACCAATATGGGTGTCTATGTACTTGTTCACTTACGAATAATGCATTTTGATAGATTTGAAACATTCTGAAGCTTTACGAAAGGAAAAGGCGAAATCTTGAGGATCGTGATATGTGTTCGATATTCAAGGTATGTTAGACTTCCTAGACTTTGTTGATGGATGTTTTCTAATTACATATTAAAAATGGAATAGACAATGGTCAAGGGCGAAAGATGGGGTCTCGTACCAATGGTGTGACGGACATTGGTACGGTATCAATGTTATTAAAGAGAAAGTTTATTACTATAGTATGATAGATTGTAACCCGAGAGTGCCAAAGTATATGGACATTAGCTGAAGTATTAGTGACTTGGTTTGTGTGGTTGTGTTTCTTTATTGAACCCATATATTTGTGATAATTAAGGTGATTATATGTCATAGTGACATTTGATTTATTGAGATGTTTCATCATCCCCTTTTATTGATATTATATTGTGCACATGCATTGATATGAGATTGAGTATGGGTAAAGGTTTGACGCGTGGAGATCGTCAGTAGTGAGATCGATTTATGATTATAAGTTAGGCTCGTGGAGATCATCCGTGCTGGAATTATTTATTTTATGATAGTACATTGAGATCATCCACACAGACATGTGGAGATCGTTCGTGTTGGTATATGGACCTCGTGAGTCTCCCATAGGTCACGAACTCTCGATGTATTTCTGAGAAGTATCGTGTATATACGGTTGAGAGGGTACTTGTCATTTGAGGCATATCATTTCATGATGTTGCATTCCATTGCATCTGATTACATCCTTCATTCTTGTTAGATTATGTGCTTCATTAGTATTTGGACATTTAGTTACATTAATTATTCCTATTTGATGGAACTTAGTTGATAAGTGTAGCATAAACTTGTAAAATAAAAGGATAATTTTTTATATACTCCTATCACTACTCTTTCATTGTCCGTCTATGATACATACTGGGTACACATTGTTTCGTACTCATACTACACGTGTTGCACTCTTTTGTAGTGCAGATTAGATTCCTAG
Organism: Solanum etuberosum; assembly: GCA_029582245.1. Taxonomy (NCBI): domain Eukaryota; kingdom Viridiplantae; phylum Streptophyta; class Magnoliopsida; order Solanales; family Solanaceae; genus Solanum; species Solanum etuberosum. The sequence goes on along the minus strand of JAJONR010006198.1, from coordinate 47,913 downwards.
TACGAGTGCACCTCATGAAGCTTTTGAGTCTGAGTTTGGATCATCTTGAAGTTGTGGTGAGTTGTTTGGATATTATGTGGCCTGCGTCTTCATTTATCTCTTAATTTATTATGTTGTCTTAGTATTCAGACACAATATTTCTTACGTTTAGACTTATCATTTTAGTTTTGGACTTGTATCATTGTAGAAGCTCTTGTACTTATGATACTAAATCTTGGGTGGTGTATCAATTTTTCCGTATTTTATTTTTTTTAGACTTAGTATTTGAGATATTTGTTCGCTACTTACCTTTTCACGTTTTCAGTTGATTTGGTTAATTTATTGGATTGACTTACCTATCAGTTGGCTACATAGGTGCCATCACGACTTGTGTGTTTGGATCGTGAAAATGACAAATCATGGCATGAAGTTAAAAATCACTATAAGAAGAAAACTACTACCTTAAATGTCCTAATAGAAATTACTCATAACCTTCTGAAAAAAGAATCACAAGAATGATTCACATGAGACATCTGGATATGACGCACTATCAAGGTTAAGTATCTTAGTTAGCTTACATGGGTTCACAAACCATGAGTGATATAGATTTGAACAAGAGTCTCTTTATATTTAAAACTGTTTGATATGAAACATGGGTACCTTGGATATGAAGTAAGAATATGACTCATGTGTCAACCTTATCAATGTGGGTCAAAGTTTAACTGAGTTTAGAAAAATCATGATAAGACGGGGAAAATCTCAGTGCTAAGTCTAGGAAAATTCTATATAATAAGGCAAACCTATCCATAAGAGGGGGTATATGTGAAACAAAAAATTTCACATTGATAAAACACAAGAGAGATGATAAGTATATAAGTAAGTAGTCTTACCCACAAGTGACGTTTTTTAAAGTCGTGAGGACCTAGATCCAAAGCAGAAAATATCACTGGCGGGCTGGATCATACATTATATAAAATTTATTATAAAATAATTATTTATTTAATTTTAATAAGGAATTAAATAAATCATATTCATATACTTATATAGTAGATGATTTAGTATAAGAGTTTAGTTTATACATGAATGATCAAATCATCAATTTTTTAAAAATATAAAATTATGTTTTTAGTCTATGATGAAAATTGGACAAGTCAACGGTACAATTGTAGCATAAGATAAACTCGAATTTATCTTTATATGAAAATGGTATAGTTCCAACTACTTATGATAGTGCATTTTGTATGTATTAAGTAGTCCAAGTAGAAAAAGTATTTAATACCAAATTAATAAAATAAATTTTTTAGAAAAAAATTATATGCTTATCCTCTTAATCATGAATATAATTATTATTGATTGTGTATAGTATTTGTTATTTTGATTTATCAAACTGTAGAAATCTTTTTTGAATCAATATGTTAGATAAATTGGGATGATGACAATATACATTTGTGAAATAATAGTTAGTTGGCAGAAGTCATGTCTCAGTCTAGAGATTAATGATGCAATTTTATGAAAACTTATAAATTTTCATGTGTAAACTTTGCAGGTTGATTTACATCCGACATTTAAAATAAGTTCAACAAAAGTGTAAAGAAAATAATCAATAAATTATTTTTTTCTATCTTCATCTTGACTTATTATCTTTTGTATTATACTGTCTTTTTCCACAATCACATGTACTTAACTTTCTTGATAATTGATGTTAGAAACAAAAGTTTATTTTTTTAATTTAGAGAAAATACATAAAATTTACTCTGAACTTGGCAGCAAAACTTACTTTAGCACTTTAACTTTACGGGTAATTATTTACCCCCCCCCTCCCCTCTCCTAATCTCTTTTCAAGTGGATTTAAATACACCAAAACAGCTGATGTGGCAAGTCAAAAAAATTACAGCGCGTAAATACCAAAAAAAAAAGAGAAAAAAAATAAGTGGGCCTCAATATTTTTCTTTTTAGCTAATAAATTCTCTTTCCTTCATCTTTCTCATACCCTACCACCCCCCGCCCTTAGTATACCACTAGCCCCACCACACTCCTTCATCTCCCTTACACCCACCACTTCTTTCTTCTTCTTCTTCCTCTTCTTCTTCTTCGAACCCTTACCTCTTTCTCCTTCTTCAAAACTCTCATCCCGGCCCTCTTTCTCCTCTTCGAACCCCCACTCCCACCCTCTATCTTTCTCTTCAGACTCACCGCCTCAATCATCACCTGCATCGCGCTTTTCTTCTGTTATTTTTCGTTGAGCTTTCCATCTTCTTTCTCCTTCTTTGAAACGCCCCCACCCCCACCCACATTTCATTTCGATTAGTAAAAGGGTGTGATGAAAAGGGGAAAAATAAAAAAATCAACAATTTGTTCTTGCTTCAAATGATAGTTTTTGAATGTGATGAACTTGAAGCTCTTTTCAATGAAAAATTTATAATTCATTAATCTCAAATTAAATTTTCAGTTGTTATTATTTATTTGTTTTTATAATGTTTCTTAAAAATTGAATGTGTTTTTGTGAGAATGGTTTTAAGATCTTGGATCAATCTTTCAATTCTTACTTGAGTTTGTTCAATTGCAATCTTGACTGAGTTGAGAAAAAGACAACTCATTTTTTGAGATTTTTTTACTTTCAAAATTATGAATAAATAAACAGAAACAAAAAAAGAATTAAAAAAAATTAAAATTTAAATAATGTTCAATGTGGCGCTGATGTATCGATGACATGACGTGTGTGGAATGCACTTGTCATTGTGATACTTGTATTATAATTTTAGGGTGATATTAAATTCACTTGAAAAGAGATTAGAGGAGGTAAATAATTATCTGTAAAGTTAAAGTGTTAAAGTAAGTTTTGCTACCAAGTTCAAGGGTGAGTTTATGCGTTTTCTCTTTAATTTACAATAACGTCAATAATGTTATCATGAATATATCAGCATCCCATAAATCACCAGGTTCCAAAAAAAGAAAGAAATTATTCTTGTAATCTTATTAAGTAAAACTAGCACAAATATCATATTATCAAATAAACACAAATCCTAATCATGCGTTAGATTACTAATTTTATCACCAAAATTAAAATTATAAACAAAACTTCAAAGCTCTTCAGAAGCAATCAATAATACCAAGAATATTGTGGATATACAAATAACGAACAAAAAACTTGTAAAAAGTTTTAAAATCGCATCTCTTCAAGAAAAATTCAGTAGCCGACTTGACCTATGCATTATTTTGGTTTACAATTACTATCAAAATCAATTGTCATCATTATTAAGCATAATTTGCAATCATTAACACCAATCATTATTACATCCGCTAATCACTTTTAATAATTACCACTATAAATTCAACATTATATATTGCAAAATGATAATCATCATCATCATTCACCACTGTCGTTATCTATCATATCATTCTACTGTTAATTATCAACCGACACCTACAACAACCACAGTTAATCACTACTGTCAACTGCTATATATACCATAAGATACTGCCCCACAAGCACCATCATTAACCAACACCATTTCAAATCGATACACACATTCGCCATCGTTAGTCATCACCACCATCAATTGTCATATAAGAATTTAAAATATTTTAATATAATATTAGATAAATTTAGAATTTTATTTGAATTATATATTTATTTATTTTTCAAATAAAAACAAAATTTTATATATTCAAATATTAAGAAAATGAATTGCTCATTTCCTTAGTATTGAAATCTTAATGATACATTTTAATAGTTAAATGCGTATTCAAATAAAAATCTCTAAAATCTTAGTGCGAATCAAATGCTTTTATATACCTTTTAAGAGATCTATTGTTTTTGAAAAAAATACATTCAATTTGCTGAAATTTAATATTCAAATTCAGACTTCATATAAATGCAAATGGACGAGGTCTAGTTGCCTACTTTATATTATAAGAATTGTCTTCCTTAAAAGCAACTAGTGGTTGTATAATTTAAGGAGTTGTTTCCAACTTTAATTATAAAAATTATAGTACTTGAATAAAACTAATCTTTATTAGCTAAAAGGAATATCTATCTCGTAGTACTCCCTCCGTTTTCTTTTTAATTGTCAAGATAAGGTTTAGCAAAATTCTTAAAAAATAAATAATAAGGAATATTGTTCGATAAATATATTCCTTATTAATTCCCTAATCTTTATTTATATACGTACCTTGCTAGAATAATTAATGTTAAAGACAATATTGGAAAAAGATAATCAATTATTTTTTTATTGTTTAAATTGACAATTACTCCCTTTGTTTATATTAATTGATTATCTTATGAAAAATAGTTGTCATATATTAGTTGATCACCATATTAAATTAAGAAAATATTAATTTATTTTTTCCTATTGTCCTTGCAATTAATTCATTTTGAAAATGTTCACATTTTTTTGTAAAATTTTCAAAAAGCTTTTTAAGGGGTGAAATAAGTAAAATTATCTTCTTATTTATAATTTCTTAATATGAGTATAAGAAAAAAGTGATCAACTATATATATATATTTGAACGAAAATGTCGTGTCGTCCAGTGGAGCCCAAAAGAAGGTGATATGAAACAGAAGAAATATTTTGAAATAAATATCATATATATATATATATAAAAGAGAACTCTAGGTTCGCCTACGTGGCGCCACCACAAACCAGGATTTCCTTTTAATTTATTTATTTTCAAAACTAGTGAAGTTGTGACCTGAAGGGTTGCAACTTTTCCCAATAGTTGTGACCTTTCTTATCATTTGTTCACACTATCCTTTGTTGTCTATAAATAGTGGGTTTTCCTCTCATTTTAAAATAACGAAAATTTTGAACTTCTTCTTCTTCTGCAAAATTAAATATTCGTGTACTTTACTCCTGTTGAGTGGCTCACTGACACCATTGATTTTGTATCAATACATTGGTGAATAAAAATGTTCTATGCTTAGAGGATCTATTCCTTTCAACCTCGGGTACTAGAGAGGAATAATTTCCTTAAGGGGACACTATGCATTCAGTGGACTCAATTTTTTCCTTTCTGTTTCATTCTATTGTTACAGATCCTGGTATGTATTTTTAGAGTCATTAATTTATGCTTATGTTATTAAGTATAAATGATAAGATGTTATAATTTTCATTTTCCTTTACATTATTAATGTTCGTTACTACGTAATTTTGTATATAAGATAGTATAATATTTTAGTTTTAATGATCGATAAATTTTAAGTATTATGATATTAAATTTTCGCGCCTAATTTTATTAGTTTTTATATATATATATGACAATTAAAAATAAACGACGGAGTATTTTCAAAATCTCATTTTACCATTCCGTGGGAAAAGATAGCACCTACTAATTTTTCTTTTCAGGAAAAAAGTCGTGGATGGCTGCCTGTGCCCCCCACAAAAAAAGAAAAACAGCCTTTGATAGCGGCAATTCACATTTATATATTGTAAAATTCCAGTACTATGTAGCAGCCTCGCCCATTTTGCTCCAACTTCAAAGTCTTGTTCCTTCCCCAATTCACAGAGACTTGAAATTGGTAAATCTGATATGGCTGGGAAGATTATGCATGCTGTTCAATACGACTCTTATGGCGGTGGAGCCGCTGGCTTGAAGGTATTTTCACCTTCCGCTCTGCGAAAAAACTTGCTTCCCTTTTTCTTTTCCTCTTTTCATATCAATTGGTTCATTTCTCATTAGAAGAAAACTGCAGAAATATTTATTTGAAGATGAGCCTCTATAACCTATTTTATTGGCCGTTCGACAGTTGAATTGCTGATTGCCGCTTTAAGAGTGGAAATAATCCAATTTATTTTCTGCTTCACTTGTGTATGTAGTTGAATTTCATAATTCGAAGGTGCAAGAGTTAAGGGAAAAGGCATAAGCGTAAATCTCATTTGATGTTTAGTGAGTAAAGTGTTTCTTTGTGACCATTCGGATTTTGAGTCGTAACGTAAATATAGTTCTTGATTTTCACATTATGATTCCACGAAGTTGAATTTTCAAAGACTTGTTTGTGTCTGTAAAAAAGAGAAGAAGGCTATATCAGATGGACCTTACTGCTTCTGAATTTTATGTTTGAGTAATGATTGCAGTTATTTGCCATATTATCTCGTCTTATTCCTTTTTGCTGTAATTTGTTTTCAACACTTCCGCTAATGAGGCTGCTCCTATACTCAGTAGTATTAAAACCTTTTTGATTGTGTGTACATCTTTGCTTCTTGCAGCATGTGGAAGTTCCTGTGCCTACTCCGAAGAAGGATGAAGTCTTGGTAAAAGTGGAGGCTACAAGCATAAATCCTCTTGACTCGAAAATTCAGAAGGGCATGCTTCGGCCACTTCTTCCTCCCAAGTTTCCTTTTATTCCTTGTAAGTTCAATCATCAATTACATCTAGGCATTTTGTTAGAATTTCCTTGCACTGTGTTTTTAGTGCTTTTTGGTTTTGGTTGCAGTTGCCTTGTGTTTCATGTTCTCAAATGTTTTTCGCATCAGCCTTAGTATAAGGATCTCTGTCTTAAGTGTTCTCAAACACTGTATGCTACCTATCAAAAATCATCTCCTTTGACAAGTTAATATAATTTTCTTCTTGTTTCCTTTTCTAGACCTGGGCTGATATAATAGAGAATTTCTTTTGGGTAGGAGATGGATGTTCTTTTCTGGAATATTTACATATAAATCCACATACAGTGTGTATTAGTCAATAACTTATGTTGAAGCAGCATGGAAAAAGGGGAGATTCTGTCAAAAATTTCACAGCAATTGGGATCTAAGTTGCTGAGACATGGGTGCGGATCTAGAAGTCGGATCCTTCTTGATCTAATTTTTAAGATTCGGGGATATGGATCCATGTATTGATACGTGTGCGGGGATTGCCTAAAAATAATTAAAATATCTGGAAATAGAGTTATAAAACTTGAATTATGAGATATTATGTGGAGAACTTGAGGAGAATCGAGGAAGGAGATTAAAGGAAAAGGAGTGACATAGAAATTTCTTTATAAAAGGTATTCCTTTATTTAATTTCACCTTAGCTTTTGTATTGATTACTGAAATCATTATAACTGTCCGGACTTTCCCCATCGATTTTGGTCGAAGTACCCAAAATCGGCTGACCATATCGGACACGGATCCCACACCCACACCCATGTTGTGTCGACACGGGTGCGGCACCAAAAGTGACGAGTCCAAGCAACTTAGATTGGGATAACATGAATAGCAGGAAATGTAGTAAACTAGTAGAAAGGAATGTGTAGAAGCTATTCTGCTATGGAGTAATTGCCTAGATGCATTGTAATATGCATTTTATTCTTGTTGGTTTACGGTTCCCTAAACCGATTTTGGTTGTAACAGCTACTGATGTGGCGGGAGAGGTTGTTGAGGTAGGATCTAATGTAAAAAGTTTCAAGGCTGGTGACAAGGTTGTGGCTATGCTCAGTACCAAGGTTAGTCCAATTCTTTTCAAATGTTTTATTTCGCTACATCTCTCTTACATTTTGGAGCTTGGTTGAACTTAGTAGGTGATGGGCCTGCTCAGGCTTTATATTCGTTTTTCATGGATGTTGTTTTGGCTGCCTGTATGGTTCAATGCACATAATTTTCTTTTTGTTTTTTCTTTTGGGGGCCAAGTTCCCCCATTCAAACCCTCCTCCCCATGGGCCTGCCTACAGTAGTTTTCCAACTGACTTGAATCTTAACCTTTTGGTTGGAAGTGGAGGCACCATGACTGGTGCAACCTGCTCGTCTTATCTTTGTAGTATTTCTCCTCATTTGCTAAATCATTTCACTTTGAACAGTAATGTGGTAATATGGTGTTCTATCCTTTATGATTGATGGATCTTCATGAGCTTTGATACAGAGTGGAGGTGGATTGGCTGAATATGCGGTACCTAAGGAGAGTTTGACTGTTTCAAGACCCGCTGAAGTATCAGCTGCAGAAGGTGCAGGTCTTCTTATTGCAGGTCTTACAGCTCTTCAGGCCCTTGTCAATCCTGCTGAGGTTAAGCTCGATGGAACTGGACCCCGGAAGAACATTCTAGTTACGGCTGCCTCAGGTGGTGTCGGTCACTATGCTGTTCAATTGGCAAAACTTGGTAACGCCCATGTTACTGCCACCTGTGGAGCCCGCAACTTTGATTTTGTGAAGAGCTTAGGAGCAGATGAGATTCTTGATTACAAGACTCCAGAGGGAGCAGCTCTTAAGAGTCCATCAGGCCAAAAATATGATGCAGTGATTAACTGCACAACAGGCATCCCTTGGTCTACCTTTGAGCCTAATTTAAGTTCGAGTGGAAAGGTCATCGATCTAACTCCTGGAGCTAGCTCCATGTGGACCTTTGCAGTAAAGAAATTAACCTTCTCAAAGAAGCAGTTGGTGCCACTGCTTGTAAATGCCAAGAAGGAAAACCTGGAATTGCTTGTTAGGCTTGTGAAGGAAGGGAAACTCAAAACAGTGATCGACTCCAAATTTCCTCTGAGCAAGGCTGAAGATGCTTGGAGCAGGAGTATCGACGGACATGCGACGGGAAAGATTTTTGTGGAGCCATAGAGTAGTGGTCTACCAAATTATGTTATTATATAGATATCGTGTGTAATAAAAAGTTTGTGAGGCTTGTGCATTATGACCAGTTAAATCTATTCAGCTGTAACAACTTTTATTTTACCAGTTTTTTTCTTTCATAATGTTGTTCGATTTAGTTTGTCCTAGTTTTCTTTGCATCTGGACAGTGATTCATTTTCTCGACTGGGTTCATGATAAATGGAAAAGCAAACAGTAAATTAAAAATTGACATTTTCTTAATGATGAGTCAATGAAAACATAATCTCAAACTAATTGGTGTTATCTAGTGAATTATCTAGAACTATATACTTTATTGAACCCAGAAGTTAAACTATTGTCTTCCAAATGTAAACCACAAATCGAATTAATTGACTTCCAAATGTGAACAACAATTGAATGATCACTTTTAAAAGCTAGGTGTTGATGATAGTGTTTAGCGATAAATTTACGTAGAAGCTTTTGAAAAAAAAGAAGGTGTTTGAATGGTTGCTTTGCGAAATCATTTTCATGCTGAAAGCAACCTATACATAATAAAGGGCTTTACAACAATAACTATATCTCAATTTTAAATGAATTAGGATCAGCTACATAATTTTTCGTTGATTATGTATCATCTAAAAATGTAAAAGGCTTCTATTTTAATTTGAAAATATTTCTTTTTCATAAGTAGATAATTAAAGTTGAAAAATTGGCACTACATGGCTAGGGCCGACTCAACAACATTGGGGGGCCTAAAGCGAAACTTAAGAGAGCGGCCCTAATATTGTATTTTTTTCATCGTATATACGTTTATTTAAAATCTACTTTTCTAGCTATTTTGAAGTCATTAAGTACTGTTTTATAATCAATTTGTTTTAATAAATCATTTTCAAATGATAATATAGCTAATTCATTCAATCTCTCGTGAGACATTGTTGATCTTAAAGAAGATTTAATCAATTTAAGTTTCGAAAAAACTTCTTTCGTCTGAGGCAACAGTTACAGGAACTGCTAACATTATTCTATAAGCAATATATGTATTTGGAAAAGAATCAAGTCTTTTTATTTGATTGAGTATTTTCATTAGATCATTATTTTCTACTTGTATTATTTTTCTTAACACTTTTAATTCAAAAAATAAATCTAAACCATCAATATCAAAATAACTATTATGTGTTAAAGAAAGTTTAAGGTTAAGACAATATTTTTTTTTAATTCTCATCATCCAGTGATCTCAATATTTTACCACTAAAGAAGAAATCAAAAATATTTTCATATGCTTCAATTGATTCAAATCTATTTTGAAGTGAAAAAGTAGTTTGATCTACTCTATATATATAAAGTAATCAACTCTAAAAGATTCTTCAAGGGACTTTGTGATTTTGTTATCCATATTTTTATCAAATTGTTTCTTACGAAATTCAGGTTTATATTCATCTCATATGCAATTTCCTTAGTAGAAATCATAGCACTCATAGTACATATAATTATTATTTTTAAATAACATAAATAAGTAATTATTATTTCTTTTAAAATGAGGGCTCTCAAAAATATGGGGCCCCAAACAATGACTTTAGTGGACTAGGGATTAAGACGGCCCTGCATATGGCCATTCGATTGAACATGCGACACAAAATAACTCAATTCCCTTTAAGAGTGGTAAAATGGTTAAAATTTATAGCTATTCACTCAATTTAATTTAGGGAAAAAGGATAAATATACCCCAAAACTATCATAAATGGTATGCAGATACCCTCCGTAATACTTTTGGGATATTGGTACTCCTGCATTCAAAAACTAGAGCATATATTCCCTTCACTCTAACAGAAGACTAAATAAGGACACGTGTCACAATCTTATATATTATACCCAAAAATTAAAGCCCCACCCAATTAATTAAAAAACCCACCCAAATACAAAATACCCACACACCCAAATTATAACCCAAAACCCCAAAAGACTTCACTTTCATTCAGTCATCCCCGTCAAAAACCACCTCTCACTGACGACGACCACCACTATCACCACCATGAAATCCACCTTAGCTATCAGTTCATCATCGTTTTTCCACCACTCCATTTACAATTTCCAAAATTACTCCTGAGACCTATAGCAGAGGATTCGTCCTCCAAGCCTCGCCAATGGAAATTCCAAGTCAAACCCATTATCTTTACCGTCCAATCCGTCGGTGTCGCTGTTATTTTCGCCGCCGTGGCCTTAGGAAATTTTCCAATCAAAACTCCATTGATAAGGGTTAAAACCCCACTAGCTTTTGTAACTGAAAAACAACACCAAAAGGTAGAAGAAGAAGATTCACCACTGACCCAATTCTTCGAATCTAGTCCTCAGCCATTGAAGTCTGAAGCTGATTAGCAGGCTTGAAATAAGAAATTCTAGACAACGTACCATATGGTAAATATTATATTTAAGTAGCTTTCTCCTGGGAGCAACATACATAGAGCTTTGAATATGTGGTGAGGGGGTGAAGGTGATTCAAAGGTTAGAGGAGGCATGATTAGCTGAGGAAGAGAACAAAGTGAACAAATTTGGGTATGGGGATTTTGTATTTGGGTGGGTTTTTTAATTAACCGGCTGGGACTTTTATTTTTGGGTAGAAATTTATTAAATGTCGAATCGGTGGATAAGATTATGACGCGTTTATGTCTGTTAGTATAAAGGGTATATGTGCTCTAGTTTTTGGACAGTAAGGGTACCAATGTCCGAAAATGCATATCATTAACGATAGTTCAGGGGTATATTTGTCATTTTTCCATTTAATTCATTTTAAATGGATTGAGTATCTGATTATTCAAAAGTTGATCGACTCATGTTATCCATTATACAATATGGATAATCTATGGGTATAATACATAAACATGATCCTTAACTTGACTTCAGTTGGCAATTATGACCTTTAACCTTGGGTGTGCACAAATAGACACTTAAACTTTATAAAATTGAACAAATAGACACATTCGTCTTACATATCGTCGTACATGGTAGTTTTGTGTCCTACGTGGTGTCCTATGTGTATTATGTCACATAGGACACATGTGTCTACTTGTTCAATTTATACAAGTTTAAGAGCCCACTTGTGCACACCCAAAGTTAAAGGTTATAAATGTCATCTGGAGCCAAGCTAAGGGTCATGTTTATGTATTATGTCTTTTTAAAATATGTAAAGGTGTACGAGTTCTAAAAAGTCCACTTATTAAAGGGATGTTTGGTATGAATTTTGTTTCTCATGTTTGTGTCACGACCCAAAGTATACCTTAGGTGTAACATGATGTATAGAATTCTGAAAGGCCCTACACAAACCACTTAACATACATCATACAAGATAATATAAATAAGGATTTCAAAAGAAGGATTTTCATATCAGAAGAGTTTAACAAAGCGGAAGTCTAACATAGTCTCAACAAGCCATCTAATACATCAAAATGAGTGGTTGGGACGTAATTCATACATCACGTACAATTTCTAAAAACCAAAAATAACGAAAAGCTATAGAAGTGCCTTGGTCCTCGGAACATAAGGACTGACCAATCTTTGAATTGATGAGCGAGATCAACTAGCCACAAATATGCGAGGTAGGAGCGTCGGACCTACATTAGTGAAATAATGTAGGCACAAGTATGCATTAGTACATGGAATGTACTAAGTATGATAGCAATGCATAAACGATATGAAATCATGCTAAAAGGACTTTACATGACATGCCATGACCAAGCTAAAGCATAAGATAAGATGTTTAGAAAACACAAAGCATAATCATGGTCAATGCAAACTTAACATATTAAAACACTTTGTCAGATACTCGAAACCTAGTTCATTATTGTGGGATGTTTACCATTAACCGATATTGACCATGTGAGCTAAAACATGAAATTCGATGTCTATCCCACACCAAAAAGAGATGTCCTACTTGCCAAGGTAAGGATCATAACTTCTAGCTTACGTGGATCCTCTAGCTAAGATATCCTATGGAGGCACGTAGTTAGGGACAAGGAGATCGCTACTAGAGATCCGACCTCTACTAAAGGGAGAGCCTCTATGTCAATATCCTCTCGGTGCTAAGTAAAATCCACAGAATAGTCACTAATCATATTCATTTCATCATCCATGGAAAGACACAATTAAGCTACCAATCCAAGCTAAAGTCATTTAGAATAGCTTAAATCTTGATTCAACTTAGGTGAGAAAATTTTTCAACCTTATGAATTCTTATGTGAGAAAACCCTTTCACAATTTCATTGATATTTTCGTCTAAAAGTATCCTCAAGTCATATACATCAATTTCATTGAAACATGCATATCTTCATATATTCATATTTCATAGTTCATAAGCTTCATCATTTGTTCATAGTCAAAAATCAGGAATCATGCATGAGTTCATATGAATTCAACTCAAAATCATGTAAATACTTTAATTCATGTATTAGAAGATAGAAAATAACAATTGAATCATAATTGAGAAGAACCCATGGAAATTGAATAAAATCCTAACTTTGAATTGAAAATTGAACTTGTAGAATTGGGATCTTTGGGACCCAATGGAGGAACGAATTCCATAGGTGAATAATAAAAAACCTTGGTGATCAAAGCCCAAAAGCTATGGTCAATTGGAAACCTTGATGTGAAACCTAGCTTCTTCTTCCTTTGCTTGAGAGAGAAATTTGGGGAAGAACTTGGAGGGAATTTGAGATTTTAGGAGAATGATTTAGAATATGTAGTTTAAAGACTTAAAATACATATATAAGCCTTAGAAAGGGGTCAAAACTACATAACTCAGGTAATAAACACTTGGGAAAAAGACTCAAAAACCTCTTAAAAATAACTGCCAAATCGGTCTACGGGTGTGACCTATGGACCGTAGAACTTTTAAGACAACTTTTACCGAGACTGGTTTAGGGCCTGTATAACTTTCTACGGTCAGTAGACGTCAATCGTAGAACTCAACTTTGACTATGATATTTCTACAAGACCTAACTACGACTCGTAAATCTTTTGACGGACCATCCTGGTCAACTGTAGAATGAGATACTGATACTTGATTTTTCAAAAAATTCAATCCACTTTCTACGGATGCCTTTTACGGCCCGTAGAGCACAATAGTAGCCACTAAAATGTTATATTTTCCTTTTCCAAAATCTGAGGTGTTGCAGTTTGGTTGACTTAGGACTCATTTATTGCACTAAATGGAGGTTTGTATTTGAATGCTTCTGACCTTAGCTGTCAAGTGCATTTATTTTTATTAAAAATTAGGTACTTAATTAGTCTGAATAGTCTTAATCATTAAGATCTAGAATAAAGTCTTAATATCACTAAGAGGTATTTTTATGTCGGATATTGTTCAAACCATTCTATCCATAATCACCAGCCACTAGTATTAACCACCTCTATCGTCACAACAACCACTATCATTGTCAATCACTATTACCATTGTTGATCTGGGGTGTATTTATAAGGTTGTTTAACAAACTTAGATTCAACACAGATTTCACATTTCGATTTATTACACTTAAAATTAGACAATACTTCTAAGTTAATCAAATTTCGCAAGATTTTGTAATTAACATGTCCTAAACGAGCATGCCATAAAGAATTTGACTCCAATAAGTAAACATAAACAAAATTCTTATTAATACTGTCAACAACCATTACACTCAACTTGAAAAAGCCCTCTTGAAAAAGCCCTCAGTGAAGTAGCCTTTTCCTAAGAACATCTTATCCCTACTTATTACAACTTTGTCACTAACTAGGACACGCATAAACTCATTTTTAACGAATAGTCCAGCAGAAACTAAATCCTTCCTAATTGTAGGAACGTGCATGACTTTATTCAGAGTCAATACCTTGCCGGATGTCATCTTCAATAGTACCTTTTCAGTTCTTGAAATCTTGGCGGTTGCAGTGTTTCCCGAAGAGATCTTTATCGAACTCACTCGGAGTATAACTTGCAAATGTTATGCTTATAGAACAATTATGGCGAGTGGCACCAGAGTCAAGAAACCACTCCTTTGGATTTCCAACCAAATTGCACTCCAATAGAGGTCATCAATGTCCTCCATCTTTTTCAACATGTTTTCTTGACTCTTGCCCTTGTCCTTGTCCTTCTTTGGAGCACGACAGTTAGTAGTCTTGTGACCAGTCTTTCCATAATTTTAAAAGTTGTGTTTGGCTTGCTCTGTCTTCTGTCTATTGGACTTCTTTCTTTTCTTGTCTTTTGTAGGAGCCTTTTCAAAATGTTAACTCCCATAACTGTTGAGTTTTCACATGACTTCTTCTCGACTATTTTGTTGTATTCCTCAATCTTGAAACGAATCATGAGATCTTCAAGCTTCATCTCTTTGTATTTGTGCTTTAGATAATTTTTGAAGTCGTTCCACAAAGGAGGTAACTTTTCAATCATCGTAGCTACTTGAAGTTCTTCATTAACCACCATGTCCTCAGCAATGAGATGATGAATAATAAGTTAAAGCTCTTTAACTTGTGATCCAACAGTTTAGCTATCTGTCATTTTGATAGTCTAAAAACATTGCAACCACAAACTTTTTCAAGCATGCATCTTCAGTCTTATACTTTTTCTCAAGTGCATTCCATAGTTGTCAATGCGATGTAGATATTATATAAGTCATACTCTAAAGTACTCAAGATATAGCCCTACATAGGAAGTCTGTCTGTTTCCATGCTTCAACAATCATGAATTTTTCTCTATCTAACATATCAATAGCAGGCACTGAAATTTCTTTATTGGTAAATTTTTGCAGACCAAGAGTGGTAAGCAAGAAAAATATCCTTTGTTTTCATCCTTTGAAGTTCACTCCAGATAATTTTTTCGATTTCTCTGCGATGGCACAACAGTTTGGATTGGTGCAGTAACAACCATATAAGTCGTAGCATTTTCAATTGTCATTTCTGACAAACAAAATTGACACACTTGATTAAGTAAGCAATAAATAAAATTGCAAACTTATCACAACAACAACGACAAATATTTTAATATTCTTCAAATCGTCATACAAGTATGAACTTTAATATTCCAATGAAATTGAAATCACTATTCACACTTTATTGGAGTAGAAAACTACACAAATTTTAGTCTCCAACCATAATACAGATTAACAAATAAAACAGTAATTTTCTTAACATTTTTATTTAATCTATATATATATATATATATAATGTTTAATGTATGCTTTCATTAACTATAGTTTAGTATAAATTTTTGAAATCAATTTATACATATATTAAAATTTATAGATGTTTGGGTTCTTGATGTATGAACTAGTCATTACAATAGGTATACTAACCTTTTTTTTTTCCTGAAATTTTAATTTGTTGAATCAGTCTATATAATCGTTCTATACACTACATATTATGATCCTCAATGTTAATTTAATCAATATATAAAACTGCTTAAAATCTTTCTTTCTTGACTTGAGTTTGGTCTAATTATTTTAAAATATTACATACACTAAAATATATTCATATACAAATTAATGTATAAATCATATATTAAAATAAGTATGAATTTTTTTTTCATGTGATTTTAATTTGTTGAAACCTACTTGGATACTCATTTTACACAATATATATTTGAGTCCTCACTAATAATGTTTTAGCAAAATATATAAACTATATAAAATCTTTCTTTCCTAGCATAGATTTAATCTAGTCTTTTGAAATCAGTTTCTATGCCCATTATATACATCGATATGTTTCAAATTTTATTTTCACTGTTAGTTTAACTAATTAGATTGAAATCAAGTTTACTATCTTCCACGATAAAAATTTAAGAAATTCAGCAACTAGTAAAATTTTGAATTTTGAACTAAAAAAATTATATATTTTAATGAAGTTAAAAAAAAAAGATAAATCAATTGGATATTTGTTAGAAACAATCCCTAAAGAAAGAAGGGACATCACAAAATTGTTGGAAAAAATCATTGATTGATAACGACAAAAAAAAAGTGGGTAATTGATTAAAAAAAATCATGAAACTGATATGTCCGATCAATTTTAAAAACACTATATTTATAGAAAGGACATTGATTAATCATATATCCTGCCATTTTCAAAACACTATATTTATGAAAACACAATATTGATTAATTAATATGTTGAAAAATTATTAAATACATTTTTTATTTTTGAAAATTTATTTAATAAATTGCTAGATATTGTTAGAAATTTAGAAATATCTATCAAGACTTGTAATATGCACTTTTGAATATGTAATCTATATATATTTCTTTTATAATAATTGTCTTACTTAAAAACAACTAATAGTTGTTAGCTTAAAAAATTACTTCCTTCATTAACATTTACTTATCATATTTATATTTGACACATCACTTAAGAAAATAATGATTAGCATGACTATTTACCATATTATCTATATTAATTAATGTTTAGTAATAGGGCTTGAAAAATGATTCGGCGAATAAGGGAGTTTTATACAAATGTCAGTGTTAAGATCTAATTACATTTTATCCCTAGTCTTTTCTAAATTACAGAAATCCCTTAAATTTGGTGGAATCCGGATACATTTCAAAATGTCTTGATACATCGAGTTTCGATTTCGGATACATCCCTCAACGTCTCGAGATATCGCGTCTCAATTTCGTTTATATCACTAAACGTCCCGATACATCAGTACATCCCGATACATCACGTAAAATGATGTATTCGACCGATTCATCACGTAAAGTGATGTATCCGAGAATAGGAGAGAGTAGAGATTTTTTGTAATTTTTCAAATGGTAGGGAATTTTAGAGAATATGATAAAATAAGTTGAGTATTTAGGTAATTTTAACGTTTTGAGATGTATCCAGATTCCATCAAATATTAGAAATTTTTGTAATTTGAAAAGGAGTAGGAATATAATGTACTTAGCTCTTAATGAGAAAGTTTTGATAATGGCTCGTTGAATATCAAGAGCATGCGTTATATATATATGGTTATGAAGACTCTGGAAGAGTATGAAGCACAATCTGGTCAACGAATCAATAAAGACAAGAGTTTTTATTATTTGTATGAAACGGTGGCTCATTCTATAGATCAGGAGGTGGCTGATGTGATTGGTTTCTCTAGGGGCCAGTTCCCTTCCACTTATTTGGGTTGTCCTATATTTCATGCTAGGAAAAGGAAGAACTACTACAACGATATCATCAAAAAGGTAAAGAACAAGTTGCAAGCTTGGAAGGGCAAAAAATTATCTTTTGGGGGGAAAGTGGTGTTGATTGCAAATGTACTTTAGAGCATGCCTATTTATCTTTTGTCTGCTGTTAACCCTCCAAAATGTGTAATCCATGAGTTACACAAGTTGTTTGCTAGTTTTTCTGGAACAACAAAGAGGAGGGAAGGAACAAACATTGGGTGGCTTGGATTAAGATGTGTCTTCCCAAAGCAGAGGGTGGATTGGGTTTCAGATCTTTATTTGAAGTGTCTAAAGCCTTTTTTGAAAAACTTTGGTGGATTTTCAGAACAAAGAAGTCTCTTTGGACAAACTACACGTGGAATAAATATTGTAAAAGATTTATCCCACAGGTAGTGGAGTGGAAGGGTGGTTCACAACTCTGGAAGAAAATGTTAAAAGCTAGACATTTCATTGATCAAGATATTTGGTGGGAGCCTAGACGTGGGCATTCAAATGTCTGGCATGACAATTGGACCAAGTTAGGATCTCTCCATTATATCCTTTCCCCCACTAATCAGGAGAGACCTATGATGGATGTTAGTGAGCTTATGATAGATGGAAGTTGGAATATTGAAAGGATCCAACAACTAATGCCAATTGAGATTGCAAACCTCATTAATACTAAGCTAAGCTTTACCGAAATTACTGAAGAGTGGGATAAATCTTGGTGGATGTTAAGCAGTTCAGGTAAGTTTACAATAAGTTCTACTTGGGAGGCCCTTAGATTTTCTGAGGAAAAACAGGAACATTTTATGAATATTTAGGAGAAAAAGTTACCTTTCAAAGTATATTTCTTCCTGTGGAGGCTGTGGAAACAGAAAGATCCTATGGATGAGGTGCTAGCAGGCATGGGAATAACTATGGTGTCTAAATGTCGATGTTGTAATGGGCCTTTTCAGGAAATCATAGACCACATGTTCTTCACATGTGAAGCAGCACAAAAGATCTGGCAACCTTTTGCTGCAGCAGCAGGCGTCTCAAGCCCATTCATTTAGTTGAAATACACTCTAAAACAATGGTGGGGGGCAGATTGCAATAACAAACTTAAACCATTGTACAAAGCTGTTCCAGCTTTCATTATTTGGCGAATTTGGAAAAAAAGAAATACAATTGCTGATGGAGGGAATATGTCTATTCCAAAGGGTCTACATGAAGTGAATAAAAACCTGTATTTAATGGCCAAATATTGTTATCCTTGGCTTCAAAACATTCCAAAGAATTGGCCTTTATTAGTGCAATTTTTAGAAGGTTATGTTCCTAATTTATGTTGTAGGGTGGTAGTTTGGAGAAAACCGAACCATGGTACCTATAAATGTAATATTTATGGAGCTTCAAAGGGAAATTCGAAGGCTAGCTCCATAGCTTTCTGTGTGAGAGATGAAAGGGGAGATTTTATTTTTGCCAAAGCTACTGTAATTCCTGAGGGAGATAGCTTAACTGCTGAAGCTACGACAATGAAGGAAGGATTACATTATTTCATTTCCAAGCAATTACTCCCAGTAGTTATGAAAACTGATTCACTTATTTTGAAGAATGTTCTTGATGGGATTTGGGAGATTTCATGGAGCATTACTGCGGAGGTGAGGTGCATACAGAGGCTCAGGAATGCAGGGGAAGTTACAGTGGTGCACACTTTCAGAGAAGGAAACCAAATGGCAGATTTTTTCACTAATGTAGTTTTTGATTTTGCAGGTACAATTACTTTTTCTTAATATCAGGAGTTACCAACAAAGGCAAAACAAATACTGCTCATGGACAAACAACAAATCCCAAGCATGGGAATCAAGAGAGTTCAAAACGCCCACTACAATCAATAAGTTCAAAACGCAGAACTCATCTAATACAAAAGGATACAAACATATATAGATAATCACATAAAGGAGTCATACATGTATACAATGGTCAAATCCAAACAATTTTTGCACAGTTTGGTCAAGAGTACACTTACAAGAAAATTGGTTACGAACCGGCTATGGTCTCATTTGTTCGTGCTTATGAAATGAAATCTTGACTAGGGTCTATGTTTATAATAGTGGTATTAGCTTCCTCGGGGTTCAACCTGTTGACGGAAATCACTAGTCAAATTGCAGAACTAAAAGGACAGATTAACAAATTCTAGACCACAAGAAAGATTCGAACATGTAAATGGATATTTTCGAGAAGCTTTTCATCTCTCAATGCTAGAAGGCGTCTTCATTGATTCAGATTTCATGGCATCTGTGAGAATTTTAGGTGTCTTTGGTGAAATTTTAATCGAGCTTGAAAGAAAGGAGTTTCTAAACTAGAATACTTACAAGTTCAAGTCTTTGAGTTTGTTGATCCGCCGACCATCGGCCTTGCTTCTCCGATGCATCACTGTTGAAGAGTAGCTTAAGAGACTTTGGAATTTCTTATATGAATGTTTGGACTTTTTTTTGTCTTTTTTTATTTTTATTTTAATGGTACTTGGGTTGGGTGTTTTTTTTAGTTTCTTTTTGGGCTTTTGACCATGTTATGTTTTTATTTTAATAAAATATGGCATTTGGCCTTTTCAGTTAAAAAAAAAAAGAATCCTAGATATACTACAAGTCCTAGTTATACATCAATACATTAGACAGCCCTAAGAGTCCTAATCTGATAAATATAAAAGTCCTAATACGCCCCCTCAATCTAAACGAAATGTAGTGAAAAATAAATTGTCACGTAAAAAATAAAATTGAGAAGAGGACAAGCCTTTCATAAAAATGTCAGCAACTTGTAATCGCGTCGGGACATATTTAACAACAAGATCTCCTTGAGATACTTTATCACGAACATAATGAAAATCAACATCAATATGCTTAGAACGATCGTGGAACACCAGATTGCGACACATATATGTAGAACTGACATTTCACAAAATACACAAATCGGTTGACGAAGATATTTTCCAAGCTCACAAAGAAGATGACGGATCCAAGCAGTCTCAGCAACTACTGTGTAAGCATTATCTCTATATTCGACCTCTATAAAAGACTTAGAAACAGTTGGTTGCTTCTTTGCACGCCAAGATATGAGGTTTGAGCCCAGGAATACCGCATAGCCCCTCGTAGATCGGCAAGTATCAGGACAATCAACCCAATTAGTATCGAAATAGGCGGTGACAATAGAATTGGATGAAGAGGCACACAAAAATAAATCATATGTGAATGTACCATGTAAATATCTAAAAATGCGCTTGACACAGTGCATGTGAGTAGTTTAGTGAGCATGCATAAATTGAGAAACAATATTTACTGCATAAACAATATCAAGACGAGTCATTGTCAAGTATTGAAGTGAACCAACCATGCTCCTATACTCACTTGGATCCGGAAGTAAGTTACCATCCTCAAGAGCTATACAAGTGCGAGATGCAATAGGAGCATGAACAGGCTTGCATATATGCATATGAAACATAAAGAGTAAATCAACGATGTATTTTTATTGAGACAAATGAAGACCATCTGAGGTGCAGACAACATGAACACCAAGAAAATAATGAAGGTCACCTAGATCTTTCATTGCAAACTGATGAGAAAGACGATCTATGAATTGAACAAGAAGATGTGAATGACTACCAGTGAGAATAATATCATCAACATACAACAATAACATAAGAATGCCTAAAGAAGAACGATGAATAAGCATAGACGGGTCAAATTTACTACAAATAAAATCTTAGGTGAGAAGAAATGTACTAAAATGATGAAACCAAACATGTGGTGCTTGCTTTAGACCATAAACGACTTTAGTTAATTTACAAAGATGATGTAGATAATCTGGATGAATAAAACCAGGAGGTTGTTTCATGAAGACTTCCTTATTAAGAATACCATAAAGAAAAGCATTTTTAACATCAAGTTGTCGAATTGACCAACCAAAAGAAACAACAAGAGAAAGATCAATACGTACTGTAGTTGGCCGAACAACAGGACTAAAAGTTTCATGATAATCAATACCTGGTTGTTGGGGAAAATCTTATGCTAAAAGGCACGCTTTGTAACGCTCAACAGACCCATATGAGTTATATTTGATACGATACACCCATTTACAACCAACCAAGTTCATATTATCGTTATAAGGAACGATCAACCAAGGTTTATTTTCTAAAAGTGTGAATTCATCGGTCATTGCTTGTTGTCATTTTGAATTTTTGACAGCTCGGGAGAAATAAGTTGGTTCAATTTCATGAGTTGTATTTAAGGAAAGAAATTGGCAAGGCTTACCGATTCCGTATTTCAGACGAGTTTACATTGGATGATTGGGAAGAGAGGGAGGTGCGATGAATCACTATTTAAGGCAACACACTAGTTGAAGGGGTAGTTGAGGGGGATGAAATATGAGGAACACTAGTGGATGAAATATGAGCACTGGAAGTAGTATGAGGAACACTGAAATTTGATTCATTAGAAGGACTGTCAAATATAGACGAGACAACCGGAGAGGAAACACAGAGATGAATATGTGATAGTAGGGATAAAATGTAAAGGTGACATGACAATGAGCGGGTTGAAAGAAGCAGAAAGAGAGATGGATTTGTCATTCGAATTTAAAAACTCTAAATATGAAAATCTTAATTCACGAAAGAGCAGACACTAATATAAACACGATCAATTTTAGAATCTAGATAATAATACCCTTTATAATTAGAAGCATATCCTAAAAACACAAATTGAATAGAATGCGAGGCAAGCTTATGAGAAACATGAGCAGATATATTCGGAAACACTCACATATGAACACTTTGAGAAATGTATAATCTGGAGGTTTCCCAAAAAGCTTTTCAAAGGGAGAAATTTCATTAAAAATATGAGCCTATTAATAATGTAAACAACATAGAAGACAGTATCAATCCAAAATTGAGAAGAAAAAATTGACTCGGTGAGAATAGTTCACACAATTTCAATTATGTGTTTGTGTTTTCGTTCAACAACCTCATTCTGTTGAGGAGTGTCTGGACATGATTTGTGAAAGATAATGCCTGAGTTAGAGAAGTGAAAAAACATGAATTTATTATCAAATTCTATGCCTTTTCACTTTGAGAGGTTTTGATTTTACTATTAAAAAGATTTTCAATCAATTTTTGATAAGCACAGAAGTGTATGAAAACCTCAGACTTATTCTTCACAGGATAGAGTCAAGTAAAACGAGGAAAATCATCCACAAATATGACATAATATTGAAAGCCTAAATTAGAAAATATAGGCGATTGTCACACATCAAAGTGAATAATTTCTAAAGGGGAAGAACTACAGTGATCAACTATATTGAAAGATAAACGTTGAGATTTTCCAAGACGATGAGAGACACAAGTATTGCTATAAGAATTGAGCAAATTAATTAATTATTTTTCCTAACACTATCTAGGACACGAGCACCACAATGGCGCCGTGCCATATATCTCCCGGTTGAGGCAAAGCAATAAAAGCATGAGCAAAGGAATGATCAGATAAATAGGACACAAGATAAACATCGCCTTTATTGGAAGGCTTGAGAAGAACTTGACCCGTGACTTTGTCCTTAATAGAATCAGAAAAAGAGTCAAAAGCTACGTAACAATTATTGTCGCCACATAACATTTTAATAGAAATTAAATTATGACTAAGATTAGGAACATGAAAGGTGGAGTGTGATATACCGTGAGTTTACGGTATTTTTGATGCATTTCACTTGAAGTTTGTGTGAGTCTTGGGCATTGTGTTATTAGATATGATGGTGTTTTAATGTAATTTTTGCAGAAAATAGGTTTGGAGCGGTTGAGTGAGAAAAGAGCTAAAAAGGCAGAAATAGCAGTTGACGGAGCCCAACCACGGATCGTCGTCCAGTTGACGGGATGTAGGTGGGGAGTCGTAGATGTGAGTTCAAGGAAGTCTGACTAAGTATGGAACCACAGAGGCAAACGACGCCCCGTAGCTTGAGTGACGGATTGTCGATTGATGGCCGTCGTTTGATTCAGAAAGTTGAGTTCCAGTACTTTGACCACGGAGGAACAGGACGGACTGTAGTCCAATCAACGGACCGTAGGTGGCAACCGTCGTTTGAAAGTCTTGAATTTTTGGCCAACTGCTGACTCACAGAAGTGAACCATGGACCGTAGGTTGATCCACGATCCGTCGTTCGTGTCGTCGATCAAAACCGCGTCTCAAACCAAAATTTTCTTATTTCCTTTTTCTACTTTGTTTAGGACTTTGCTACTATAAAAACAAGTTGTTATTTTCGTTTTTAAGGGTTAGACCTTTTTTGGAGATTATTGTTCTTAGCTTTTGGGATTACTTTGCAAATAATTTAGCAATTTAATTCTTGAAGCTCGTGTATGCAATTTGCTTTTGATTTTCAATTCAAGATTTTGGTATTCATCTATTCTGATTGTAAGTTCATGATTCATCTTATTAACCCTAATATGCATTGTGAATTCTCAAGCATGAGTAGCTAAATCCACAACTAGGGTTGTGGGAACCATGAGCAATTAACAATGTATGAATAATAA
Source organism: Solanum etuberosum (assembly GCA_029582245.1). Lineage (NCBI taxonomy): Eukaryota > Viridiplantae > Streptophyta > Magnoliopsida > Solanales > Solanaceae > Solanum > Solanum etuberosum. The sequence continues at coordinate 23,727 of JAJONR010006198.1, read as the reverse complement.
AGAAGTAATTCGATAATAGTGTAAGCATGTATTGTTAATCCTTTCGTTTAGAATTCTGTCAAGCGGTGCGCAACGTTAGAACTTGTCTCATTCCTACTTGCCAGACCAAAGAGATAATAAATGAGAAAAGGATTGAACAACAGAGATTTAGTTTAGTTTAGCCGCTATCTAATAGCCTGGCCTTAATCATTGTGATGCAAGGGCTGATTCGGGGTTAAATGTAAGGGTTAGTAAAGCATACACCCATAGACGGACCAAGTTGCGTGGTGAAATTCCATATTTGGAGGACCAGTCACTTAGGGATACCTAACTTATCAACCTTGCATGTTAACACTAGGATCGAGTTACTATTATTAGGAATACTGCCTTAAGAGCTTGTGGGGAACACGTATGCCCTAGTTTTCATCTCATATTGATATCTACAACTGCAAATCCTATTTACTTGTTACTGAGTGATACAAATTAACAAACTGTTATTTTAGTTAAAAACCCCCCATTGTTACTTTTCTCGGGAATCATTTGACTAAACATAGATAATCATAAGTAGCCTAAGTCTGAACTATTTTCCTCGTGGGATCGACCCTAACCTACTTCTTAGGTTCTTTATTTGACAACAACCGCTTATACTTCTTTCGGGAGGTGTAAGTTGGGCGTATCAAATTTTGGCACCATTGCTGGGGAATACAACTTTTAGATTAGACTAACTTCTCTATTGAACTTTAGTCAAGTATTTCTTGATTTTACGTTTTTGTTTTGTTTTTATTTTCTACAGGTCTTACCTCTAGTGTATGTCAAGTACACGGAGTCAAGGCACTCCCCTGACTCCCTACGATCCGAATTTGAGAAGAACTTTGAGAAGAATGGTTGGAAGAGGCTTAAATCTTGAGGTATAAAATGATCCCATCAGAGAAGGTCAAGGGGATGGAGCTGGTTTTCAACCTCATGGAGTTATGAATGTGCCTGCTCAGGTTCAGGGTGGTCATCTAATAAAAAATGCAGAAAGTGTGCAAAACCAGCCAACACCGAGAGTTCGTGATAACTACAGGGTTGATTATGACTCGGTGGAGTCAACATGTGCTATTTTTCTCCCTCCACTACCTCAGGGACATTTTTTTGTGGTGACCAGCAGCCTTATGCAAATGATTACATCAAGAGGGTTGTCTGCTGGGTTACATTCGGAAGATCCATATGCTCACATGACTAAATTGAAGAGTGTCTGTATGAGTAGTGTGGGACGACCAGACTTAGACATGAACATAATAGGCTTGAGAGTATTCCCACTCTCGTTGACAGGAGATGTTGTTGTGTGGTTTTCTGAGCTGCCATACAATTCAATAAATACATGGGACCAGCTGCATAAGGTGTTCATGGTGAGATATTTTCTGGTGTCCAAGCAGTTGAATCTCAAGGATAAACTAAATAACTTCATGGCACTGCCCGGAGAGTCGGTAAGTAGTTCATGGGATAGATTCACTGGATTCATGAAAAGTGTGCCAAACCACCGCATAGATGATGAGTCACTAAAAGAGTACTTCTATAGAGGATAGGATGACAATGGAAATATCGTGCTAGATACTATTGCTGGAGGATCTTATGGGGAATGCACCTTTGAGGAGATTTCTGAGAAACTTGAGAGGATCTCCAAGAATAATAAGGCATGGAGCACTAGAAAGGCAAATACTGGTAGAAGCACGTTTGCTGTCCAAACCGCACTAAGTCAATCAGATGATGATATTCATGAGGATATGGCCCAAATGAGGACAAAAATTGGCTTGGTATTAAATCATGTGAGTGGAAGTGCAGAGAAAGTGAATGTTGTGAACTACCAACCTAGAGCACCACCGGTTGATGAGTACTTTTATGAGGAGGATACGAATCTGGTGAATGATCAAACGTGGGGTTTCCAAACCAACGCCCAAGGTTCCAATTCGGATAATTGGCGCCAAGGTCAAGGAAACCAAGGTCGGAACTATGGTAACTACAACCGTGATGGAAACTATGTCTGTGATGGGAACTTCAATCATGACAAGAACTACAACAGGAATGGCTATGGTAACATAAATGATAAAAGTGGGCCTATGTTCCACCGGGGAATAGAGATGCTGGATCAAGTATAACTCGCATGGAGAATATGAAGCAAAAGATGATGAAGAGGTTTGAAGCGACTGATGACAATGTGAAGGAGATGCGTAATGATTTATCTGGAATCGGTCAGAAAGTTGACGCCCATACAATATCGATTAAACAACTTGAGCAGCAGTTTAGTTAGTTGTCTGCGACGGTTAACCCACGTCAGCCAGGAACACTTCCTAGCAATACAGTTCAAAATCCAAAAATTGATGGTCATTGCATGACAGTCACTACTCGAGGTAGAAATCAGACTATAGATCCCCCCATGCCGACTAAAGTGGAAAGAGCGACAGAAAGAGTTGAGGATGAAGTTGAGGATCCGAAAGTTGATGCAGAGAAAGAAGCTGTGGTGACAAGAAAAATTATCCCTATGCCTAGACCTTCACCCCCATTCCTGCAAAGGTTGGTGAAAAAGACTGAAGAAGGGAAATATCACATGTTTATAGCCATGTTGAAGCAACTTTCCATAAATGTTCCGTTAATCGAGGCACTTGAACAAATTCCAGGGTACGCGAAGTTCATGAAAGACTTGGTGACCAAAAAGAGGGCTGTCAGTTTTGAGAGTGAAGAAAAGTTGCAACATTGTAGTGCCATTGCTACTAGGTCACTTGTGCAAAAGAAAGAGGATCCTGGAGCTTTCACTATTCCTTGTACTATTGGTATGCTGCACTTTGCAAAGGCCCTGTGTGACTTGGGTGCTAGCATTAACTTGATCTCATTGTCGATCTATAAAAAGTTGGGTTTAGGAGTTCCCAAGCCGACTGCGATGCGTTTACTTATGGCTGATAGAACTGTGAAGAGACATATTGGAATGCTCCAAGATCTCCTTATGAAAGTTGAGTCATTCATCTTTTCGGTGGACTTTGTGATACTGGATTGCGAGGTTGATTTTGAGGTCCCCATCATCTTAGGGAGACCATTTCTTGCTACTGGGCGTGCGTTGGTCGATATGGAGAGAGGACAGATGAAGTTTCAATTGAACAATGAAGAGGTAACTTTTAATATCTGTTGGTCTATGAAGCATGAAAGTGATCTCAAGTTAGTATCGGTAGGAAATCATACTGTTGAGCAAGAATTGGAAGTGTCTATTGAGGAAAGGTTAGGTGTGGAGGCACTAGCAGCTGTGATAATGAATTTTGACAGTGATGGTATTAATGACTATGATGAGCTAGTTGTTACACTTGAGGGGGTTCAGTTTCGTTACAAACCAAAGTGGTTGGAATTAGACATGAAGAATCAAGACAATCCTCTAGCAAAACCATCCGTTGATGAGCCTCCGAAGTTGGAACTTAAGGTTCTTCCATCTCACTTGCGGTATGTATTTTTGAGCCAGAATAGGACTTTACCTGTTATTATTGCTGCTGACTTGAGTGAAGGGCAAATAGAGGCTTTGATATCGATATTGAAATGATTTAAAAGGGCCATAGGATGGACTATTGCAGATATTATTGGGATTCCATCAGGCATCTGTTCTCATAAAATTCAACTCATGCCGGACAGCAAGCCAAATATTGAGCATCAACGGAGATTGAATCCCCCAATGCAAGAAGTTGTGAAGAAGGAGATCATTAAGTGGTTAGATGTGGGAGTTATATATCCTATTGCTGACAGTAGTTGGGTCTGCCAAGTTCAATGTGTGCCAAAGAAAGGAGGAATCACTATGGATCCAAATGCTAAGAATGCATTTGTTCTAATGAGGCCGGCAACTGGTTGGAGAGTGTGTATGGACTATCGCAAGTTGAATGCATGGACTGAGAAAGACCACTTCCCAATGACGTTCATTGATCAGATGTTGGATTGTCTCGCCTGAAAGGGTTGGTATTGTTTTCTAGATGGGTATTCGGGCTACAATCAGATCTCCATAGCTCTGGAGGACTAAGAGCAGACCACTTTCACTTGTCCTTATGGGACCTTTGCATTCAAGAGAATGTCGTTTGGGTTATGTAATGCTCCGACGACCTTTCAGCGTTGCATGATGTTGATATTTTCTGATATGATGGAGGACACGATAGAGTTATTTATGGATGATTTCTCTGTAGTTGGTGACTTGTTTGATGTCTGTTTGACTCATTTGGCTGAGGTCCTAAAATGGTGTGAAGAGTGAAATCTTGTGCTCGACTGGGAAAAATGCCACTTTATGGTGAAAGAGGGTATAGTTCTGGGTCATCGAATTTTGCACAAAGATATTGAAGTTGATAGAGCTAAAGTTGAGGTGATAGAGAAACTCCCACCGCCCATCTCTGTAAAAGGTGTTAGAAGTTTTCTTGGGCAAGCAGGATTCTACATGAGGTTCATAAAGGATTTCTCTAAAATTGCACACCCATTGTGCAAGCTACTTGAGAAGAAATCTAAGTTTGAGTTTGATGATGCTTTTCTGAGAGCATTTGGGGAGTTGAAAGAAAAGTTAACTTCTGCACCTATCATTATATCACCATATTGGGGGCAACCGTATGAAGTGATGTGTGATGCAAGTGAGGCGGCGCTTGGCGTAGTACTGGGGCAGAGGCGAGATAAGATTCTTCATCCTATATACTATGCGAGAAAAGCTTTAAATGTGGCTCAAAAGAACTATATTGTGACTGAACAAGAATTGCTTGCTGTGATTTTTGCATTTGAGAAGTTTAGATCCTATTTGCTTGGCACTAAAGTCATTGTGCATACTAATCATTCCGCATTGAGGTATCTTATGGCTAAAAAGGATGCGAAACCGAGACTGATTAGATGGGTACTATTGTTGCAAGAATTCAACTTTGAGGTGAATGGTAGAAAGGGAACAGAAAATCAAGTCGCTGATCACTTGTCCAGATTAGAGGAGGAAGCTATGATCAAGCTAGAAGATGGAGTTGAAATTAACGATGCATTCTCTGATGAACAGGCATTGACTGCTTCTTATGACCTCATTCCTTGGTTCGCCGACTTTGCTAATTATTTGGCAAGGTTTTTGGTGCATTCGGATCTGTCATTCCACCAAAGAAGAAAATTCATGTCTGATGTGAAGAAATTCTTTTGGGAAGAGCCTTACTTATTTCGTGTTTGCACTGATGGGATTATTCGTCGTTGTGTGCCCGAGGTTGAGATGATGAGTATACTAGAGGTATGTCATTCATCGCCTGTTGGTGGGCACCATAGTGGTATTCAGACTGCTCATAAAATTCTGTAGTGTGGGTATTACTAGCCTACCATCCATCAAGATGCTCATGATTTCGGCAAGTCTTGTGATCGTTGCCAACGAGAAGGAGGAATTTCAAGGAAGCAAGAACTACCAATGAATCCAATATTGGTGATTGAGCTGTTTGATATTTGGGGTTTTGACTTCATGGGTCCGTTTGCGAGTTCGAATGGGATGAAGTATATTCTTGTAGCGGTTGACTATGTATCTAAATGGAAGGAAGCAGTTGCGCTTTCAAACAATGAGGGAAAAAGTGTCACTGCATTCCTGAAAAAGAATATCTTCTCTAGATTTGGTACACCAAGGGCAATTATCAGCGATGAAGGTTCCCACTTTTGTAATAAGTTGTTCAAGGCGTTGCTTGAGAAGTATGGTGTTCTCCACCGTGTAGCTACTCCTTATCATACGCAGTCAAGTGGGCAAGTTGAAGTGTCAAATCGGGAGATAAAGAAAATCCTTGCGAAGACTGTGAATGCCAACAGAAATGATTGGTCACGAAGGCTTGATGATGCTCTATAGGCTTATCGCACTGCATTCAAAACTCCTATAGGTATGTCCCCTTACCAACTTGTATATGGGAAGTCATGTCATTTTCCTGTAGAGCTAGAGCACAAAACGATGTTGGCACTCAAGTAGCTAAATTTGGATTGGGGAGCCGCATCAAGTCAAAGAATGAATGAGATGAATTAGCTTGAAGAGTTTCACCTAAAAGCATATGAAAGTTCAGCCTTGTACAAGGAGAAGATGAAGAAGTACCATGTTCAAAAGATTGACAAACGTGAATTTGTTCCCGGTGATCTGGTGTTATTATTTAACTCAAGGTTGCACTTCTTTCCTGGCAAACTCAAGTCCAAGTGGACCGGGCCATTCAAAGTAACTCAAATATTTCCACATGGAGCGGTTGAACTCGAGAACAAGGAAGGAACAAGGTTCAAGGTGAACGGTCAGTGGATAAATATCTACTTGGGGAAATCTGAGAGTGTCAATGAGGTGATAGAGAGATGTGTCTTGATGAAGTCTGAGTAATCAAGGGGTCTGCGTCGTGCCGCGACATTAAATCAAGCGCTACTTGGGAGGCAACCCAAGATGTAAACTCTAGCCAACTGTAGGAGTTTTCTTTTCCACATAGTTAAGTTTTTCTAAATTTTAGTATTTTAGATAGAATTTTTTTTGTTTTGTTTGAGTTGTAGTGTTGGCTAGATGAGGGTAGAATATGATCTGTGTCTAAAGTCCAGAAAATGCAAAACGGAAGGCCTAATGTTTGCTATGTGTGCAGGAACAAAATCTTGAAAATAGTTACTGGTGCACTAGTCTACGGTTCCCATCGACGGACCGTGGATGGCATCCGTATAGATCCTAGGTATGTTTTCTGAAATTAATCAGGTGTCAATGAGAACCACGGAACCCATCGACATGGTTTCGTCGATCCAACCTAGGGCTAAAAGTCGACCCGACCCGGACCCCCTTTAAATAAAACTCTTCACTTTTAAACATTCCCCCTTTCCCTCTTTCTTCCCCAACCATTACAACTCTCAAAATAACCACCCTTACACATTCCCAACCCCCCATTTCACCAAATCACTCCTCTAATTACTCAATTTCTTCCCCCATCAGAATCCCTAATTCAATCTCCTAGATTTCCTTTCATTTTCTTCTTCCTATTCTATTCTAAATCTTTTTCTTTTCTCCATTCTCCTTCTCTCCCACAAGTAGTACGGTTCGGGTTCGGTGTCAAGGTCAGATTAAAGTACAAAGGAATCACTGAAATACACACTCACCAACTTTGTTTACTTGTAAGGTAAGCGATTTCAAGAACTTTGAACTTGTCATTGTTTTAAAGTGAAATCATAAAGCTGAACTTGACCTTGGGTATAAATTGTTTGTTTAAAATCTGTAAACTTAGTTCTAATACACCCTTGGGACGATGGTATTGTGAGTGTGTTGATAAGTTAAATTGAATAATGAGATTTATATGTCTAGTTGGAGTTCTTGACTTGGGGTTTCAATGTTTTAATTTTTTGAACGAGTGAATTGCATGTTTGAAGCCTTAGAAATGAAAAAATACCATGTAAATGTGTTGAAATGCATATTCTAGATGTTAAATAAGGGTTGTTCTTGGTAGTTGATGTGTGCCTAATGATAATTGATGCATAGATGTAGTCACACTGGTCGACGCCTACGATCCACGGAACGTGGTTCAACCTACGGTCTGTGGTCTGAGGTTCGTCGTTCCAAAGTTGCAGAACAGTGGCTCAAGTGGTGAACCACGACATGGACTACGGTCCATCATTTGATCGACGGACCATTCTGCACGACCGTGGTTCCAACTTCAGAGACCTCAAATTGGCTTCCAGACCTACGTAGGGCACCAACGGTCCATCGTTCCATCGACGGTCCGTAGGTCCCAAAAACAGCCACTGCCTAAAAAAAATATTTTTTTTGTCTAAGTCCTAATCTTTTTCTAAAAAATTTTCTTGGTTCTTTTTGAGTTCTTTGATTACTAACTAGTCTTCCACAGGTGATATGACGCCAAAACAAGCACCCATTTACTCAAGGAGAGACAAGTCTAAGTCTGTCGCACGGCCGACTGCTCGATGAGTCCAGTGGGGATGAGTATGTCCAATAGACCACCAGAGGTTCCCCCACTGCCCCTGTCATCACGAGGAACAGGAATATGCAGGTCATCTCATCGAGCGATGAGGTCGAGATCACTGCCCTCAGTCTGAGGAGGGGGACCATCCCACAGGAGAGTCGCAATCCGACTCCAGTTCCAGCGGCACACCAGCTTCAGCCTCCGATGCCACTAGCACGGGTGAAGCTCATGACCCCCCAGTGCTAGAGTTGAGCCGGTGCACATTGCCACCGAGCCAAACATATGGTGCGTAAAAGGGTAATTTCAGATCTACTTCGATGGGAAGTCTCTTAATGAACAATGGAAGGTTGATCGACCTATTACTGATGAGCGTCGGGTTTTGACAGGGAGCCTCCACACTTTGCCCACTATATATGCACTCTTCCAGCAGCATAGGTGTGACTGGATGCCCGAAAATCCGGGCAGATACTGTGGGGAGATGGTGCGGGAGTTTTATGCCTCCTATGTGGCTACGATTACTAATGATTTGCCACCACGAGCCAAGGCTTTGGCTCATCGGCCTCTACTGACCACTATGATGCAGGGCCTCCCCGTAGATATATCTGAGTCCACCATCCGTTGATTTATTTACGGCCCGTTACATGCTCAGCCTATCAATACGATGGAGTACGATTATCAGATGGGGATAGTTTAGTGCCGACCATTCCGATACTCCGAGCAGAGGGAGTCACTACTTCGCTGGATGGCCCAACACATAGCTGGGGAGAGAGAGAGCAATGTGTGGGTGCAGAATATATAGTTTCCTATCAGAAAGGCAACTTTGAGTTTTGGGGCCAAATTTTGGTGGTCCATCATCCGCCACAGATTGTTCCCTACACAGGCAGACAGTGTTGTCACTTAGGATCGTGCGGTGATGCTTGTTGCACTACTGGCAGGGATGGAGACTGATTTTGCTTGGATTATTATTTCAGAGATTCATGAGAGGGCTTTCCGGAGGACCACTACTTTGTCCTTTCCGTGCTTGATCTTCCGCCTGTGCAGAGAGTCTACTGTGCTAATTTGGCACTGTGATAAGTTGGTCGAGGTGACCAAGACTGTTGACGTTGGGCTGATACAGGATGACACGAACCCCGCTGCCCCGCGTAGGAGTACACCAGTTGCAGTCCCTCCTCTGGGTGATGATTTAGCTTGAGATGTTAAGAAGGTTGAGGTGGCACAAGCTGATGACACTTCTATACCTGTCACTACGGCTGAGGCACAAGCTCCCTCTTCCACTACCACCAGTCAGGCTGCGAGCTCTTCACGAGCCACCCCCCTCGGGGACCATTTTGATACCTGTGGCTCGAGTCCAGAGATTAGAGACTTAGATGGCCATACTATTGCAGCATATGAGACCATGGATGCAGAGGTCCGTGGAAGAGTCGGAGGTGCACATGGAGAGGTTGATGGATGTGAAGATTCAGGCGGTCCACAAGAGGCTGGATGCATTCGAGCTTCGAGTGTTGGAGAGTCTTGGGCCCACTGTGGATATCACTACTTTCCAGACGGAGTTAGCTAGGCTCCGATCTGATGTTGATGCTCTTCTAGCTCCTGCTGAGGCTGTCCCCAGGACCGCACCTGAGGGGGATGCAGATGATTTGGTGCTGAGCGCTCTATTTGGTGACGAGATTCCAGCACCTGACCCTTCTTGTATTGCTGGGAAGCGCACCCGCTCCTCTAACCATACTTCTGATGCTGATGAGGCCCGACAGGCAAGAAAAAGAGAGCGACAACAGTTGGAGGCAGCCCAGAGACAGTCTCTTTTTGAGGGATAGTTGCGGCAGCGGAGGGCCCGTGAGATAGGTGTCGGCCCTTCTGGCTCGAGAGTCACTACTGATGGTGATCCTATTATTGATAAGGGCGCTACTGAGGGCGTCACTATTATTGATCCAGCGGGTTCCGGAAAACCAGACTCAGCCGCTTCTTGATGGGTCTTCGGCGCTTATGCGCCACAGGTGTTCTTCACTCTTTGTTTTTACATTTTTTGTGCATTGAGGGCAATTGTTCCATTTTTTTGTGGGGGTGGGGTGAACGGGTTGTGAGTGATAGGGTGAAGTCTAAGCAACCCAACTCACAACCCCTCCTTGGTTTTTTTTTGCCTGTGTTCTTTTCCCCCAAGGGACTGTTTTACATTTTGTTGAACCGACATGTTTATGAGTTTATAAGTGTAGAAGTAAACCAAAATAGTGAAAGCATGATGGCATAAGAGCATCAAAATTGATACGTGTCCGAAACTTTGAACTGTGCTATATTTGTAGGCTTAATGAGTTGAATATGTTGGATCTTTATGTGACATGATCAGAACCGGTATGATAGCATGGCTTAAGCTAGAACTTGAACTAGATGATTCAATGATTCGATAATGAAACAATGTGCCAAGTGTGTGTGAGGTGATTTTGTATATTCATGTAGTGTGTGCCAATCTAGAACTTGCCTCGTTGGTCCTGCTAAGATAAGGGAAATGATCATAGGCCCTTGTTGATAATAAGTTCACTTAAGCCTAAAAAGAATCCAACCAAAAGAAATAAATGCTCCCTTTGATCCAAATGTTTGAGCCTAATGAATCCCACTTATTTCAATACACCTAACTCACCTTCCCTAAAATCTGTTTTGACCCTGGTACCTCCTTGGACATTGTGCACCTTAACTTAGGCCAAAAGTTGAGGGTGGCTAATTTAGAAGGAAACTAAAATAAAAGGGTATGAAAAAGGTTGTTTGTAGAAGAAGAAAAAGATAGTAAAAGGTGTGACTGAATCCACAAGAAACAAAAGAGTGATAATGATGCTGATTAACAAAGAAAAAAGATGTAAAAGAAAAAGAAAAGAGAAAAAGAAGAATGATAAAGTTAAAGTCACATTTGTGCTGAAATAAGTCAAGGAAAAGAGCAGAAAACAAAATGATGTGAAAAGAGGTAAATAGCCAATGTAATGTCAAGGAGGGAAGAAAAGTCACCAAAATACCCAAATGTATCATACCTGACCCTGAGCCTACGTTACAAGCTAAGAAAGCCCTATAGTGATCCTAGTTGACCAGTCTGGAAAGTCTATGCAGCGAAAATAAGGGCAAGCCTATGTTATTGAGCACTAACTGTATTTGAATTCACTTATGAGCGTGAATGTTTACTGAATCCTTAAGCTAAAACATCAGATTTTGAGTGAGAAACAAGATTTCTTTGTGGTAAGGGCACTAGTTACATTGTTGGAAAGTTGGTATCTTGGTGATTGTTGAAAGTGTATGTGGTGATGTCTATTAGTCTGTCTATGTCATGTTTTGATCCGCATGAGTTAGCTTATTGAGTCTAAATGAGAGGATTTGCACTGCGTGAAAGAATTGATAGAGAAAGCCATGTGATTGCTTGAGTTTGTATGTTTGCTTCTGCATGAGTGTCGTTTAGAGTTAGTGTGTCGCTTGAGGACAAACAACAATTTTAAGTTGAGGGTGTTAATATACCGTGAGTTTACGGTATTTTTGATGCATTTCACTTGAAGTTTGTGTGAGTCTTGGGCATTGTGTTATTAGATATGATGGTGTTTTTATGTCTTTTTTGCAGGAAATAGGTTTGGAGCGGTTGAGTGAGAAAAGAGCTAAAAAAGCAGAAGTAGCATTTGACAGAGTCCAACCACAGACCGTCGTCCAATTAACGGGTCATAGGTGGCGAGGCGTAGATGTGAGTTCAAGGAAGTCTGACTAAGTGTGGAACCACGGAGGCAAACGATGCCCCGTAGCTTGAGTGACGGACCATCGATTGATGGCCGTCGTTTGATTCAGAAAGTTGAGTTCCAGTACTTGAACCATGGAGGAACAGGACGGACCGTAGGTGGCAACCGTCGTTTGAAGGTCTTGAATTTTTGGCCAACTGCTGACCCACAGAGTTGAACCACGGACCATAGGTTAATCCACGGTCTGTCGTTTGTGTCGTCGATCGAAACCGCGTCAAAAACCAAAATTTCCTTATTTCCTTTTCCTACTTTGTTTAGGACTTTGGTACTATAAAAACAAGTTGTAATTTTCATTTTTAAAGGTTAGACCTTTTTTGGAGACTATTGTTCTTAGCTTTTGGGATTACTTTGTAAACAATTTAGCAATTTAATTCTTGAAGCTCGTTTATGCAATTTGCTTTTGATTTTCAATTCAAGATTTCGGTATTCATCTATTCTGATTGTAAGTTCATTATTCATCTTATTAACCCTAATATGCATAGCATGGGTAGCTAAATCCACAACTAGGGTTGTGGGAACCATGAACAATTAACAATGTATGAATAATAAATAAGTAATTCGAGAATATTGTAAGCATGTATTGTTAATCCTTTTGTTTAGAATGCTTTCTAGCTGTGCGCAACGTTAGAACTCGTCTCATTCCTACTTGCCGGACCAAGGAGGTAATGAATGAGAAAAGGATTGAACACCGGAGATTTAGTTGAGTTTAGCCGCTATCTAAAAGCCTGATCTTAATCATTGTGATGCGAGGGCTAATCCAGGGTTAAAAGTAAGGGTTAGTAAAGCATACACCTGTAGACGGACCAAGTTGTGTGGTGAAATTCCCTATTTGGAGGACCAATCACTTAGGGATACCTAACTTATCAACCTTGCATGTTAACACTAGGATCGAGTTACTATTATTAGGAATACTGCGTTAAGAGCTTGTGGGGAACACGTATGCCCTAGTTTTCATCTCATATTGATATCTCAAACTGCAAATCCTGTTTACTTGTTACTGACTGATACAAATTAACAAACTGCCATTGTAAGATGATGTATGTAAAAAATTACTTTAAGATGGGCCGGGTCATATGAGCAGAGGCTGCCGAGTCAAGGTACCAGGTAGCATCATTTGTTTCACCAATCGACATAGTCGCGAAAGACTAAGGAAGATCATTAGCAACAAAAGCATGATTGAAACGATTTGAGCATTCCAATGCTTGGTGGCCAATAGAACCACAAATTTGACAAATAAGAGTCGAGGGATGGGAACCTAAAACTTCATAGGATGGAGAACTTGTATTGGTGGACTATGAGCCATAAGAGACATCAGAAGCACTATCAATACCTGATGTGATTTGTCCAGTAGAGCCGTTGCGAGAAAAGTTGTTTGTCGTAGATCCTTGATATTGTTGAAACCTGCCACATGAGCCACGACCTTGACCACTGCGATCTCAGCTTCTAGGACAAATAGGTAGGACCCCTGCTGCGACCCCCTTCATATGAATGAGCTGTACTTTAAGAATTTGAATGTGTATTCTGAGCCGCAAAAACTTGCAGAAGATATGGTGGATCAGGACCTTTAAAGCGCTGCAAACGTTGTTCATGTAGTAACAACTTAGAACGAAGGTCCTCAAGCGTTAATTGTCCAGAAAAATAAGTGATAATGCCAAATAACGTGTCAAATTCCTTTCCTAGGCCAAGCAATACATGATCAATAAAGTCATGATTTGAAACAGGAGAATTAATAGCTGCTAAGGAATCTGCAATTTGTTTTGCATCCCTTAGATATTGATCAATAGATGTAGAGTCTGTTTTACGCAGGGTGGTGAGTTGTCGTTTCAAGTCAATTGATTTTGCTTAACTAGCATCCATGTAACGACGATGTAAAGATAACCAAATATCATGAGATGTGGACAAAAGATGGACATCAACAAGAACCTGCCGTGATAAGGTAGCAAAAATCCATGATCTGACACTTTGATCTACTCACAGTCATGAGCGGTAGTTGGGATTAGGCTGCTGATTCCCGGAAGAATCACAAATAAATGGACTTGGAGGTATAAAAAAGCCACCAACAAATCCAAGTAAATCATGAGAAATCAAAAGAGAGGTAAAATGAGTTCTCCACGTCAAATAGTCTTCGACAGATTGAAATTTTATTGTAATGAGATTCATAATATTTTGTGCAGCAAGAGATGCTGAAGAAGAAAAAGTGGGATCAAAATTAGTAGAGCATGGAGAAACAAACGGTAAGCCAATAGTACTGCGGTATAGAGAAAGTTGCCAGTGTTACATATATTTATAACAAAGATATAAGAATCCTAGATATACTACAAGTCCTAGTTATATATCTATACACTAGACAATCCTAAGAGTACTAATACTTTAACACTATGAAATTTGTGTAAAATTATCATAAGTAATTAATGTTAAGTATAAAATATGAAGAATTTCTTTTTTCTTATATGTTAAAAATGACTAGTAAAATAAAATAAAATTTATTCTTAAAATAATGGACAAATAAAAGTTTTTATTCTTAAAATATTGGACAAATAAAAGTAAACTGATAAGATAATTTTAAAAAATGAGTTGTTGCCAACTTAATTATAAAAATTATCTTACGTACAAAAGAAATCATTATTAGCTAAAAGAATAAGTAGACATGTGGATATGTTATTTTATCTCGTGATTTGAATTTGTGAGATGAACATATAATTTTATCTCATAATTTGAGATCATGAGATAAATCTCGAATTTTCTAAATAGTTTGATTTGAAAATTTCATATTATGATTTCACATTTGTCATATATAAAATTTGACCCCATAAATTTATCTTTTGTAAAAAATTACTATTTTATATCTATATTTTTTACGAATATAAAAGAGTGATGAAAAATTTACAAAATGTAAATATATTATATTTTTCTGATTTGTTAAAAATGATACGTAAAAAAAATCAAATTAAAAAATATTTAATAAGAATAAGGACACTAAAATTAGTGTTCAAATGTTGTCTTTTACTCGAATAGTCGTGGATAGGCGGCCGCGTGTCGCCCAAAAGATACACTCTATGCTACTGCCGTCTACGATTTCACGTCCATATATTCCAAAATCCAATCTTAGAGACCTCGCCGGTTTTGCTCCAATTTCAAGGTCTCGTTCCTTCCCCAATTCACAAAGACTTGGAATTGGTGAATCTGATATGGCTGGGAAGATTATGCATGCTGTTCAATACGACTCTTATGGCGGTGGAGCCGCTGTCTTGAAGGTATTTTCACCTTCCGCTTTGCAAAAACACTTGCTTCCCTTTTTCTTTTCTTCCTTTCATGTCAGTGAGTATTATTATATTTGGTTCATTTCTCATTAGAAGAAAATTGCAGAAATAGTTGTTCGAAGACCAGTCTCTCTAACCTACTTTAATGGCTGTTTGACTGTTTAAATAATAATTTGATAATTTAACTAGAAATATGAAACTTTCCATTTTGGGGAGGGGGTATGTATATTGAATACAAATGTTACTAGTATCTCTTAGATGATAGAGATCCATTTCCGAGCAATTTGAGATCCAACTATTCATTTGAATGTGTTTGTTTTCATGTCTCTCTCCTGGTAAAACACTATAATCAACTACTTCTGTGCCTCAATTCTAAACTAGTTGAAGTCTGCTATGTTAGTCATCTGTTGCTATTCTACTCTCACTGTTCAATCAATCCTCCGTAAATATCACCTCTCTTTAGTTGGGTTAAGGTGTAACAGGCTACTCATATGCTGAACTTCTGCTGTTGCTAAGGCAGTCATTGGGAAATAGTAAAGTTTGGCGAGTTTTTGGCTTAAAACATCTTTTTTAAGTATGACAACAAATTAAACTACATCCTTAGAATACTTTTGTGAACAAAAGCCATCCTTGTTGTTTGCTAAGCAAGTAATTTTCATCCTGCTAGCTTGGAAGTAACTTTTAAATCGAGTGTTCGTTTGAGTAAAAAGAAGATAAAGAAAAAAAAGAACAACTCCACAAACCATGAAAGGTCTTTCTCCTAGGTGATTACCCATATATAAGTAATTATTATCCTCGAATTGGTCATCTGTGTAGAAAAAATTAAGTGTAGTACATATAAAATTTCATTTGATGTGTAGTGAGTAAAGTGTTTCTTTCTGACCATTTGGATTTTTAGTCTTAACGTAAATATAACTCTTGATTCCATGAAGTTGAACTTTCAAAGACTTGTCTATGTCTGTAAAAGAGAAGAAGGTTATACTATGTTATCAGATGGACCTTATTGCTTCTATTTAGCATACTGAATTTTATGTTTGAGTAATGATTGCAGTTATTTGTCATATTATCTTGTCTTATTTCTTTTTTCTGTAATTTGTTTTAAACTCTTCTGCTAATGAGGCGGCTCTATACTCAGTAGTAGCAACAGTTTTTCTAATACTAAAACCTTTTTGATTGTGTGCACGTCTTTGCTTCTTGCAGCATGTGGAAGTTCCTGTGCCTACTCCGAAGAAGGATGAGGTCTTGCTAAAACTGGAGGCTACAAGCATAAATCCTGTTGACTGGAAAATTCAGAAGGGCATGCTTCGTCCACTTCTTCCTACCAAGTTTCCTTTTATTCCTAGTAAGTTCAATCATCAATTACATCTAGACATTTTGTTAGAATTTCCTTGCACTTTGTCTTTAGTGCTTTTTGGTTTTGGTTGCAGTCCCCTTGTGTTTCATGTTCTCAAATGTTTTTCGCATCAGCCTTAGTGTGAGGATCTCTGTCTAACAGTCTAGTATTCTCAAACACTGCATCCTACCTATCAAAAATCATCCCTTTTTACAAAGTTAATATAGTTTTTTCTTCCTGTTTCCTTTTCTAGACCCTGGCTGATATAATAGAGAATTTCCTTTGGGTGGGACTTGGGTGTTCCAATATTGAGAAATTCTTTCATTGCCCGTTTTGTCTGGCCAAAAAAACCAAAATAGCCTAGGTACTTGGCTGTTAGGTTATGCAAGGCTGATGTACACATCTAGAATCCCTATTAACTCAGGGAACTGATGAGAGTTGGTAGAAAGGAATATATAGAAGCTATTCTGTTATACTAATATAAATTTGTAAACTGGAATAGTAGACGGCATCAGCGTAAAGTGTCTGAGAGATCAAGAATGGTAACATAAAAAGGTGAAGAATTTGACTGGCAAAGGATTTGCGGCCATAAAGTTGTTAGAAATGAAATTTAATTTGCTTGTGCAGCATTTAATGAGTGAGTGGATCTGAAAAATAAAAGGAGCTAAAGTTTGAGGCCACCAGTAAGATCAACTTTGCTTAATAACATCAACTGTTGTTAATGGTAACGTACTCGAATAGGAAGTTAACTGGTGAAGACATCAAGACAGCCTGGCCATTATCTTTACTTTAAGGAGTAATTGCCTAGATGCATTGTAATACACATTTTATGCTGCTTGGTTTATGGTTCTCTAAACTGATTTTGGTTGTAACAGCTACCGACGTGGGAGGAGAGGTTGTCGAGGTAGGATCTAATGTAAAAAGTTTCAAGGCTGGTGACAAGGTTGTGGCTATGCTCAATACCCTGGTTGGTCCAATTCTTTTCAAATGTTTTTATTTTCGCTACATCTCTCTTACATTTTGGAGTTTGGTTGAAACTTAATAGGTGAGGGACCTGGTCAGGGTTTACATTCGTTTTCCACGGATGTTGTTTTTGTTTCTTGTTCGCCGCCTGTATGGTTCAATGCTACTTAGTTTTGTTTCTGTTTTTGTTTTACTTTTGGGGGCCAAGTCCCCTCATTCAAACCCCCCTCCCCATGGGCTTACAGTAGTTTTCCAACTGACTTGAATCCTAACCGTTTGGTTGAAAGTGGAGGCACCAGGGCTAGAGCAACCTGCTCATCTTAACTTTGTAGTATTCCTCCTCATTAGCTAAATCATTTTACTTTTAACAGTCGTGGTAATATTGTGTTCTATCCTTTATGATTGATGGATTTTCATGAGCTTTGATACAGAATGGAGGTGGATTGGCTGAATATGCGGTGGCTAGTGAGAGTTTGACTGTTCCAAGACCCGCGGAAGTATCAGCTGCAGAAGGTGCAGGTCTTGTTATTGCAGGTCTTACAGCTCTTCAGGCCCTTGTCAATCCTGCTGAGGTTAAGCTCGATGGAACTGGACCCCGGAAGAACATTCTAGTTACGGCTGCCTCGGGTGGTGTCGGTCACTATGCTGTTCAATTGGCAAAACTTGGTAACACTCATGTTACTGCCACCTGTGGAGCCCGCAACATTGATTTTGTGAAGAGCTTAGGAGCAGATGAGGTTCTTGATTACAAGACCCCAGAGGGAGCAGCTCTTAAGAGTCCGTCAGGCCAAAAATATGATGCAGTGATTCACTGCACAACAGGCATCCCTTGGTCTACCTTTGAGCCTAATTTAAGTTCGAGCGGTAAGGTCATCGATATAACTCCTGGAGTTAGTGCCATGTGGACCTTTGCGGTAAAGAAATTGACCTTTTCAAAGAAGCAGTTGGTGCCACTGCTTTTAATTCCCAAGAAGGAG
Source organism: Solanum etuberosum (assembly GCA_029582245.1). Classification (NCBI taxonomy): domain Eukaryota; kingdom Viridiplantae; phylum Streptophyta; class Magnoliopsida; order Solanales; family Solanaceae; genus Solanum; species Solanum etuberosum. Next base: position 5,544 of record JAJONR010006198.1, on the reverse strand, counting down.
AACTTGGAATTGATTGTTGGGCTTGTGAAGGAAGGGAAACTTAAAACAGTGATTGACTCCAAATTTCCTCTGAGCAAGGCTGAAGATGCTTGGAGCAGGAGTATTGATGGACATGCCACCGGAAAGATTGTTGTGGAGCCATAGAGTAGTGTTCTCCCAAATTATGTAATAAAAGATTTGTGAGGCTTGTGCAGTATGACCAGTTAAATATATTCAGCTGTAACAACTTTTATTTGCCTTGTATGCATGTGCAGTTTGTCAACTGGCTTTTCCCTTTGGCATAATACATAAATATGTTTTTTACCTGATATCTATGTTCTCCAATTTTGAGTGTGCATAAGTAGACACTTAAACTTGTATAAAATTGAACAAATAGACACATTCCTTCTATGTGGCATCTTACATGATAATTGTGTGTGCTATGTGGCGTTTTACATGTATTACATAGGATGTGTGTCTACTTATTTAATTTTATACAAGTTTAAGTGTCTACTCCAAGGTTAAATAACATAGTTATCAACTGAGGTCAACTTAAAATGTATATTTATGTGTTATGTTTTTCCCTTTCACAATGCTAACTGATGATAAATGGAAACATAATAGTTGAATTGAAAATTGATATTTTCTTAGTGAATGGTGGATTTTTAGTCAACTGTCGCCCAAAATTATTATTCCGTGGTCTGTTTCAAAAAGAATGACACATTTTTATATTAAGTAATAATTTAACTATAAAATGTCTATTTTACCCTTAATGAAATAATTTATAGCCATACAAATTTCTATCATTCATTTTTAACAACAAGTTTTAAAAATCTTTTTTTCTTAAACTTCGTACCGAGTCAAACTACCTCACATCAAATAGTACGAAGAGAGTACTACTCAAAGACTACGGTCAAAATCGATGACTACTTTACACCGGTAACTTGTCCAATCATACTTGCAGAAATAATTAGTCAACGAAAACATAATCCGAAACTAGTTGGTTGTTAGTCTTATGAATTATCTAGAACTATATACTTTATTGAGCCCCAAAAGTTAAACCATGGTCTTCAAATAGATTTAATTGACTTCCAAATGTGAACAATAATTGAATGATTACTTTTAAAAGGTCAGATTAGGTGTTGATGACAGAGTGTAGCGACGGTTCTTCGTAGAAGCTTCTCAAAAAAAAAATTACTAAAAATTTCGAAAGGGCAACAAAATTCAGTTAAGAATCAAAAGGATAATATTTTAACGCCCAAATTAACGCCGTTGAAATCAGGTCAAATTGAGTAAGACTCAAACTTTTATGCGCCTTATAAAACAATAATGAAAGGTGACCATAAAACAATTATTCATTTCAATTATTGACATTTCAAAGTTCCTTTTAAGAAGAGCACGGAGTTTTTAAGTCTTTAGATTTTACTTTTGTTTGGATCCTCTGATGTAATTTTCATTTTTTCATTTTTTTTGTAAGTATGCAAGTGACTTGTTTTTTATTGAGTTAATATCTTAAAAGATCATTGAACTATTAGAATTTATCTAGTAAAATCATTGAATTTTGCTTTATATCAATAAAATTACCCAACTTTAGACTTTTATCTAAAAAAATCACTCAACTTTAGGCTTTTATCTAAAAAAATCACTCTATTATGTTTATAATTAAATTAAATTTGATATGACTAAATAAATTATTTTTTTATGTCATATAAACATAAACCCCACCAATAAACAAAATTAGAAAAGAAAAAACATTATGCTTCTCCTTTTTTTTTAGTTCTCCAAAAATTCCTTTTAAAAAAAAGACTTGGATGATTTTTAATGTTTGAGTTGCTATGGTTGATGAGTTCTGGGTTCTTCTCGCTTATACTACATACTCAGTATCATTCTATCTGCATTTTGTCACATCTATTATTCATGATATCACATCAACACTCTGCCTTGAAGCTTGTTTGGAGTCCAACCAACGCCTCTTTCGCTTTTCACGGGTTCAGAGCATTATTGTTTGAACCCAGAACCCACCTTCAACTTCAAGTTTAGTTAATTAACTAAAATGAATTTTTATCTTCCGTTTCGAATTTAGTTGACCCGGCTAAAGGTGTCATGTTTCGACCATATTTATGTTGTGGATCGAAGAATTCATGGTTATTGTATTTGAATTGATTTAGATTTATTGGGAAAATAAGAATAAATTAAAATGTTATTCATGTCAAATTTGTTTAATGATAAATTCAGAAGGAGAAGAATCATAATGGCTTTTTTTTTTTTTTTTATATTTACATAACATTTAAAATAATTTATTTGTGAGATTTATATAAAATGTTATTCATGTCAAATTGTTTATTTGTGAGATTTATATTTACATAACATTTAAAATAATTTATTTTATCATATCAATTTTTTTATTTTAATGATAAATGTAGTTGAATGATTTTTGAAGATAAAAATCTTAAGTTGAGTGATTTTTTTGATACAAAACAAAGTTCAATAACTTTACTAGATAAAATCTCATAGTTGAGTGACCCTTTAAGATATTAACTCATTTTTTATTACTCTTAGAGATTTTAGTCAAGTATTAAAATTATACTTAACAAAAACATTTCATCTTTTGTTTGAGATTCACTCCCATCACAAGATAAAATATGTGTTTATTAAAATATTTTTTTTAATTATAATTAAATAATATATTGGTTATTTTATATATTTTTTTTAAAACTGATTAGGACTCGAGGTCCTTTATTTATTCACGTCATTGGGCTCAAAAGTTCATACCAAAAACAATAAAAAACTGGTCGGCCCAAAAGTGACCAACCAGGATATAAAAACACGACCCTAGGAAATAGGGTTTCCTAAATGAGTCTTCAGCTCCATTGTTCCTTATCTCTTCCGCCTCACTGAAGATGTTCCTCCTTGTGCCCACCAACAGTGAACTTCGCATCCTTCTCCTATGGATGATTAACATACTTCATCGCTGACATTCTATTATGTTGTCACTATCAGTTGACAACGGTATATGTCCATTGCCTTTCTCGCTTATTATTTTCCTTTCCTTTCTCTACTGATTCTGCTCCTCCTGTAGGTATACTACCCGGTTTGGATGCATGACCTTTTGCTGAGCTCGGAAGAGAGTATGAACCCTGTATTCAAGTTTTGAAGATCTATGTAAGTATCTTATATCACGCCTACTTTGTGTGACCACTGAAGTTCTAACATTCTCCTCCATTCTGTAGTTGAAGCAGAAGAGGAGAAAGCCACGCCGCTCCTGAACTTCTTTTTGATCTCCTAACTGGATGCACGTTACAAACGCAGATCTGGTTCCCCGTCTCTCATGTTTTGTTGGTGCAAGTATAACTTTTTGCTGATTATCATAGCTTAGGATGTATAGTTCCTTTACAGCTCTTTTGCTCCTGATATAGCTACCATCCAACTTGTAAATATAGCTGTGGAACTCTGTGGCGTATGTTTTGTATTTAAGTATGTTAGTCGTTGTTTTTGTCATTGATTTTCCTTGTCCTGACTCTTATCGAAGGAATCTATTGCTTGTCTATATTAAGTATTCTCCTTCCCCAACTTGGCAATTGATTAAATTCTTAAAATTGTTGCTTTTCTTTTGTTCCCATAGCTGTATTAGCAATGTAGTCCGCTAATTGATTTGCTTCCCTGAATGTATGCCGAATTTGTACATTAATATGCTGCATAATCTCCTTAATATCTTCCACTATCTCCACTATTTTCCCATGGAATTCTCCAATTCCTGATTAGCATGTTCTTTAGGCTAAGCGAATCTGTTTCAAGGTGGACTTGTTGAAATCCATTCCTTCGACAAAATTGCAACGCCTTTCAAATAGCCATTGATTCGGCTTCCATGTTGGTAGCCACCCCTATGTTTTCTCCTTCTGCATATACTAGATCACCATTACTGTTTCTAATGCAAAATCTGTATGCACTCTGTCCTGGATTACCTCTACTTGCCCCATCTGTGTTGCATTTGACCCATCCTTCCTCCGGTAGTTTCCAATTAACTATGTGATAGTATAGGGTAGGTTTATACCTCTGCAGCACATCCACAATCTCCTTCCATTGGTATGGAATATGTTTGAGCCAAGGGAACTTCTTTCTAATTAATTGATGTATTGTCACTTGACAGTGATGATTCATCCAGTTAAAAGAGTGATCCTTTCCATGTCTTCTTGCATTCCTCCGTTTCCATAGTTCCCACATTATGATAGCCGGAACTGCCTTTAATATTTGTGTTAACTTGTTTGAGGCCTTGTGTTCCCACCATGCAAAAATGATTTGTTGGAGGTGCATTCCTTCGATGTTTAAACCTGCACATGAAACAAACTGCTTCCATAGCCTTTGAGCTATGAGAGCTGTTAGTAAAAGATGTGTCATTGTTTCTCCATGGTCACAACAATAGCATTTCGATACCACCTGGATCCTCATCCTTTTAAGATTATCATCAGTAGCTATTCTTCTCTTCCACACTCTCCAATGAAATAATGCAATTTTAAAAGGAAGACCCTTAATCCAGATCTCTTTTACCCACTCTTGTTCCATTCTTCTCCTTCTCAGATTATTAAATGCCGACTTCACAGTAAACCTCCCATTGTTGTCTCCTATCCACCAGGCCTTATCTATGACTTCCTCATTTATGTTGGGCTTTATGTTTTCTATAATGTGATTGACCATTTCCTTCGATATATGCTCCTGCAATTTGTTGACATCCCATATTCCATTCATGATGAAGTCCTTGACCTCCAATTCTTCTCCTTGGATCCTTCTCTCCTCAGTGAAGTCTAGATCCCCTTGCCTAGTCCAATTGTCAAACCAGAAACTAGAGTTTTCCGCCTTAAGTTGCCACCAAATATCGTGCTCCACCTCCTCCCTCACAGTGATCATTTTTCTCCAAACGTGCGAAGCTCCTGTATTTCTTGCAATTACAGGATGTAGTTTTTTGTAGTACTTGTTCCACATGAATCTGCCCCATAATGATGTTGTGGATACTCTAAAATTCCACCATAGTCTAGAAAATAGAGCCCTGTTTACGTCTATGATCGATCTGAAACCTAGGCCTTCCTCCTCTTTAGAAAAACATATCTCATCCCAAGATATCCAATGCTTCCCTGTAATTCCACCCATGCTTCCCCAAAAGAATTTCACAAATATTTGATTTATTTGCTCCATTATTTTTCTTGGTGGATTCATAGCTGATAATAGATAAGCTGGCATAGATTGCAGGACATGATTGATGAGAACAAACTTCCCTCCAAACCAAAGGAATCTGTTATGCCATGACAAAACTCTCCTGGCAATTTTCCTTAACAAGTCTTCAAAATAACTAGCAACTTTTCTCCCATAAAATACTGGACACCCCAGATAAACAAAAGGAAAATTCCCTTGCCTTATATCTAACACCCCAAAAAAATTTTGAGCTAAGACTCGAACCATCCTTTGTTGTGAGTAGGATTTTACCGAGGAATTTAAAATTTCTTAAGTGTTAAGGTCACTAGATGTAGCACCTTGAGTTCTAAAAAGAACTAAATTGGAAATAGCAAAATCTGA